>JAFEMH010006655.1:0-117069 GCA_022495995.1 Adenophora triphylla var. japonica | reverse complement strand
CTTGATTAGGACCTTTTGAGAGCAGCGGCGAGGTTTTGGGACGTCAGGAGACATGTTTCTTGCTTTTCTTACAATGAGCTCATCCCAACTTATGAAGACTTCCGAGCATTGATTGGGGATCAGAAATTGAAGCCATTGTCGATTCCTCGATCGGAGACGTGCCGGTGGCGGTAAAGGCGGCATCTTTTGCATAAATCTCTGGGAGAGGCGAGGGATGATGGTAGCCCACGGTAGGATTGACCTTTCGATATCCGGGCGAGGTTTGGATTTTCGGATCTGGCTACGACCCCTGTGGCTATGGATGCCTTTATCCTCTGCGTGTTCTCGTCTTTGTCCTTTCTTGAGTCAGTGAGGGTGCCGTGCGTGGCCTTTTGGACATGGTCGAGGATTGTAAATTTGGGAAGGATATTATCCCATTTGGTTTTGGGTGAGACCCTGCATGGCATCGACGGGATGGCTAGGGAGACCATTTCATGAGGTGCAGGAGCCCGGTTGTGTTGACTTTATGGTTGCGAGGAGAGGCTTGGGGCTTTGCCGGGGGCTTCGCCTACTCGGTGCCCTTGGGTGATTTCTCGGAGGGGTGCACCTAGGCAACGGGACCGGGGTAGTTGGGAGGCGATGATGGCTAGGCTATCCACCTCGACATTCTTGGTGGGTACCTCATTGGAGAGGCTGCGGACTCGGAGGACATTTCGGGAGTCCTACATAGTGAGGTTCCGGGGCTTTCTTGGTCATCTTTCTACATACCTTGCTTAGTATCCGGGCAATTCGGGACATTGCGGGAGCCTTTGGGCGGTGGGAGGACATCGTACCATGGAGGTGGTGCCTTTGGACATGAGGGATCCGGCCCGGCTTCTCATTCTTCTCGAGGGCTTGGACATATCTGCTTTCCCACCCGGGGCCATTCTCGAAGCGGGAAGAGTACCATCTTGACCACGGCCTACTTGGGTAGTATGAGAGGGAGATGGGAGCGACTCGGGTCATTTTGGGAGAGAGACGTCGAGGCTTTATTGGGGGGCGTGACTACGACTCGAGTAGGACTACGAGGAAAGGCTGAGGCTAAGGCTAGTCGCCATAACCGGTCGGGTGACCTTATCGGGGATATGGAGGCTCGGTATGAGAGGCTTTCGGAAGTCGCTCCCTTGGCGAGGCTCGAGAGGGAGGAAGTGCGGACTCGTGCCGGGTTGAGAAGGCACTTATTGACACGGGTTTGATGGAGGCTCCGGTGAGGATACACGAGGTTGGGATGAGGGAGACCGACATCTTAGAGAAGAAAAGGAAGAACACTCGACGAGGTCGAGGTAAAGGAAGAAAAGACCAAAGAAGACTCGGTGAATGACAAGCGATAGGTCTTTTCTTAGGATTCCACTTATTGCCATTTGCAAACACGGTAGTTTATTAGGCATTTTATTGTATTTTAGATCTTTGTAGCGAGGTTAGCGAGTCAAGAGTAGACCGTGCTTGAACTCATCAGAAGTTTTTAACTTGTAATTAACAAGAGATATTATCTTAGAAATTTATTCAAGACACATTTCATGGAAAACTTTAGAGATGTCTTATTTATTGTTTTAGACCGAACCATTCTTTGGTACGCCTACGTTCCCCTTTTACAAGAAAGACTAAGGGGCTCGGGTCTTCGTAGTTCATTACGGTGAACTATCGGGATTTTTGTTCTTTTGGTCTTTTGGTCTTTTTTTCTTTTTTTTATGTGTAACCCTTTGTCTTTTGCCTAGACCGCCCTTTTTGGGTTTCGGCCTAGATGGGCATTACTCTTTTTGCACTAAGATTTTTTTTTTTTTCTTTTTTATGTGCAACCACTGTCTTTTGCCTAGACCGCCCTTTTTGGGGTTTTCGGCCTAGTTTGGGCATTACTCTTTTTGCACTAAGATTTTTCTTCTTTTTTTTTCTTTTTTTTTATTATTATATGTATTTTTTTTTTCTTTTCTTTTTTTCTAGACATAGTACTGCGGAGCTTATCACCGATTATTTGGGTGGACAAAGGGATTGCCGTCCAGTCCGCAAGCTTCATTGCTCCTCCCGATAGTATCTTACGCACCACATACGGGCCGATCCAAACGGGTTCCCACTTTCCCGGGGGTTGTCTGCGGTAGGGGCTTCACCTTGACACTAGGTCACCCTCTTTGATGTCCACGGCCTTGACTTTCTTGTCGAATGCCCTGGCCATTCGCCTCTGGTAGGCTCGGGTGTGCTCCATGGCTTTTAGCCTTCTTTCGTCGGCGGGGCCAACTCGTCGTGCCGGCTGCGCGCCATTCTACCTCATTGACATTGTTTTCGGGAGGACCCTTAGTGACGGGATTTCCAACTCCAGGCAACCTTTGCTTCCATCCAGTAAGTTAGGGCAAGGGAGTTTCTCCGTGGCTGTTCTAACGGACGTTACGTAGCCCCGAGTGCCGGATGCGGCTTCTCGGGCCAATCGCGACCACGGGTGGCCATTTTCGGATAATCCGCTCGAGCGTCTTATTGGCGGCTTCCACGGCTCCATTAGTACGAGGTCTGTATGGGGACGACTTGTGGCGAGTGATTACGAATTCGACGGCAATCTATCGCGGTCCCCTTCAAAGTGCGACCCGTTATACGAAATGACCTCATTGGGCACCCCATATACGCACATAATGTTTTCTTTGATGAATTGGGCCACTTTTCTAGAAGTGAGGACCTTGTAGGACTTGGCCTCTACCCACTTGGTGAAGTAGTCGGCGCCACTAACACAAATTCATGCCCATTGCTTCCTGTCGGGGCTATCTTCCCTATCACGTCAATACCCCAAGTTGCAAACGGCCAAGGAGTCGTCATGCAGTACAGGTCATGAGGCGGAAGATGATTGAGGTTGGCAAACCTTTGGCACTTGTCGCACTGTCGGACATGCTGGACACAGTCTGTTTCCATGAAAATTCAGTAGTAACGCATTCTGAGGATCACTTGCATCAATGCTCTGGCATTCATATGAGGACCGCAGGGACCATTGTGGACTTCGGTCATTAACTCTCTGGCCCTTTCTTGGGTGACACACAGGAGGAGTGGTCCTTGGTACCATTTCTTGTACAGGTCGCCCCCTAGGATGACATAATGGGAGGCCAACCGTTTCAGGGCTTGCAAGCTCTTGGCCTTGATACCTTCCCTTGGTCTACCTTCTTCGTCTCTGAAACCTGACTCTCCATCTTTGAGGAAATGGTAAATGCGGCGTACCGGGGTTCCTTGACGGGCTCGGGTCCCAAGTCTATTTCCTGTGAAAGTCGGGGCTTCTCTTCTACCCACTCTGAATGGTTTTATTGCCTTTCCCTCGGGGATCTCTACCAGTGAGGCTAGAGTAGCTAAGGCATCTGCGAATCTGTTCTTATCCCTTGGCAGGTAATGGAAAGTCACCTCTTTGAATTGCTCAGTCAACTCTTCCATGTAGGCATGATACCTCTGAAGATTGGGGTCTACAGTCTTCCACTTGTTGGAGACCTGGTTGATGATCAGGGCTGAGTCTCCATAAACCTCGAGCTCCTTGACATTTCTTTCTAAGGCAGCCTCTAGACCAGCAATGCAAGCTTCGTACTCGGCGACATTGTTCGTGGCAGGGAAGTTCAACTTGAGGGCTATGGGCGTGTGCTCATCTTTCGGATCGACCAGTAGCATTCCTACGCCGTTTCCTCTTTTGTTAGCAGCTCCGTCAAAGAATAACTGCCATCGATTCTCAGGCTCAACTACGAAGATCCCTTCATCTGGGAATTGGGGTTCAGGCCCGCGATCCTCATTACTAGGGAAGTTTGCCAGATGGTCTGACAGCGCTTGACCCTTGATTGCCTTTCTCGTCACATAGTTGATGTCATACTCAGCTAAGAAGAATGACCACTTTGCTAGGCGCATCGAGAGGGAAGGCTTGTCGAAGATGTACTTGATGGGGTCCATTTTCGAGACCAAGTTCACAGAGTGGGCTTGCATGTAATGCTTTAGCTTACCGACTACTCAGACTAGTCCTGCACAAGTCTTTTCACATGCTGAGTAATTGAGCTCACTTCCTGCGACTTCAGGTGACAAAGTAAATAGCATTTTCTACCCGAGTGTCTTTCTTCTCTTGAGCAAGCATAGCCCCAACTGCCGTATCAGTGATAGTGAGATAGAGCAGAAGAGGTTTCTGTCTATGTGGGGGGCATAGCACCGGAGGATGTACTAGGTACGCCTTGATTTGGTCAAAGGCATCTTGGCATTCCTCGGTCCATTCTGTGTCTACATTCTTCTTCATGAGCTTGAAGATGGGCTCGCACATGGTAGTCAGCTGGTTGACAAAATGGCTGATGTACTGTAGTTTGCCCATAAAGCTTTTGACCTCTGTCTGGGTTCGAGGTGGCCTCATGTCCATAATGGCCTTGATCTTTCGGGGATCGACTTCAATACCTCGTTTCGTGACCATATACCCAAGCACTTTTCCCTTTGTCACTCCAAAGGTGCATTTGGAAGGGTTCAGTCTCATGGAATGTTGTCTCAGCCCCTCAAAGAACTTTCGCAGGTCGACAAAGTGTTGTCCATCTTCGCCTTTGGAGTGGATTATCATGTCATCGACATAGACCTCAATTTCCTTGTGGATCATGTCGTGAAATAGTGCGGTCTCTGCCCTCTGATACGTAGCCCCGGCATTCTTAAGCCCAAAAGGCATCCTTTGTATAGCGATACGTTCCCCACGGTGTGGTGAAGGCTGTCTTTTCTTGGTCCTCCTCGGCCATCTTGATGCGGTTGTAGCCAGCAAAGCCATCAACGAAGGATTTGACTTCGTAGTTAGCGGTGGCGTCCACCGAGAATGTCTATGTTTGGCAAGGGATAGTCGTCTTTGGGGCAGCCTTGTTCGGATCCCGGAAATCTACACGGCGGCGCACCTTCCCATTGGCCTTAGTCACGGTTACAATGTTGGATAGCCATGTCGGATATTCGATGACTACGATGAATCCTACCCGTAGTAGCTTCTCAATTTCTTCTTTGACATGTAGAGACCACTCGGCTTGATCTTTCTCGGTTTACGCTGCGGCTTAGCATACGGTGCTAGAGGGATTACGTGCTCCACAATTGAAGCTGTCTAGCCGGCATATCCTGTATGACCATGCAAACACGTCCATGTATTCTACGAGCGAGATTGACCCGGTCTGTCCGTTCAACCCCACGGAAGAAGTTCCCAATCTGTGTCTCTTTAGGTTCCTCGACGGTACCCGAAGTTAACACTTGTCAAAACCTCCTCGGCGGCTTGGGCCCGGTTTTCCTCTTTGTACGTAACTTGCTTAAAGATTTCTTTAATGTATTGTTCGTTTAGTGTGTTTGCATCTTGTTCAAATGATTCATTATTAAGCTTGTTGTTAAGTTTTGAGTTAATTTATCATTTGTTAAGTTGGCAATAAGGGGATACTCGAAAGATCTGTCATTTCATTCAAAGCGAAAGGAAAGATGACATTGGCTACATATTCATAATCCTCGGGCGTGAGGCCTTCGGATGACTCGGAGGGTGGAATTCAAAGATTCTGACTCACATGACTCTTGACCCTAATGACTCTGGACCCTACACTACTTATTGACTCGAAGTGTTTGACACGGGTTGGGTGGGGTTTACTCTCTTTCTTTGTTGCCACAGGGAGTAGCGGTCTTGTCGGCGTTCCCATTCTGCTTTGTGCGTCCTGCGAACCATCACTGCCTTTGTTGACACCATTCCCATGGGGGATGTCCGACTGATCTGGCGCAATCTCCTTTCCGAACCTGACCATATCCATTTGTACCTCTGGGGTAATGGGACCAGTTGCACTTTCGGCATCCGAGAGACAGCTTTCTCCATCATCAAAATCTTCTGGCTCGTTTACTCTTCTTTCCACATTCTTCCAAACAGGGGGTTGGGACTGATCTTCATGAACAGTAAGAGCCATCACGAACACATTATGCTCACCGTGAGTGATGAAGGGTTTCCGGGAGACTTTCATCATCATAGCTTGGCTTACTTTGGCCTCACAGTCTTCGTAAGTGAGTCTTCCCTCTCTAATCTTGACTATGGTCACTGGTTGAAAATCGCAAAAGAGAGGTCTGGCCTTGACAACATTAACGAAGTCGATTCCTATTATGGGTCCAAATTGTCCTTCCATGGCGGAGGCTTCAATCAAATCTTTCCACTCTCCTTGCAATTCAGCATAAGGAACGTTGAATTCCAGGATGTCTATGATCTTTGGATTCCCAAAACCAGCTGCATTTGTATCTCCGAACTCAATCATGTTAACTCGATTGTTGGCAGGAAGAGGATTTTTGACTACATTGGGACCCCGAGGTGGCTCAAGCTTGCCTTCTTCAATCAGGCGAGAGATCAGGAATTTCAGGTAAGTACAATCATTGGTGTTATGCCCATGATATTTGTGAAAGCGGCAGTGCTTGGTTTCATCCATCCTGACACTAGGGTTCTTTGGTTTCCAGTTTTCCAAAGGTCTGATGAGTCCTTCGGCCACCAAACCATCGAAGACTTTCTCTAGTGGCATTCCGAAATCTTCAGCAGTATAGAAGCGAGGCCTTGGCTTCACAGCGGCTTGACCTGAACCTTGTCCAATTTTCTCATTCTGGATGTAATTGACAGCGCCAACCGTTTCTTTTCCCTTTACAGCGACGACTGTGGTATTTGAGACTGGTGCTTTGTAGCGGTAAGAGTTGCCTGTCCCTGTAACCGGAGCCATGTTGAAGGCATTTTCAAACTTGGTGCCGGCATTTACCATTGCCCGAAGGTCAGGATAATAGTAATTGCCAATCTGGACCCTTAACTGAGGTTTCAAGCAAGACTGGAAGATCTCCATCTGTTCCTCTTCATTCAACGGGGTCATCATTTCACTAAGTTTCCAGTTCCACCTCTTGTAGAATTCACTTACTGGCTCGTCTGGGCGTTGCAGAGTGCCTTGTAGGTCATTCCTGCTGGTCTCCCAATTCAAGTTGGCCTTATACTTTTCCATGAATGCTTCCTTGATCTGATCCCATGTGGCTCGGGCTTCCGGCCTTACATGCAGGAACCACCTAAGAGCTGAACCTTTTAATGACAGCTGAAAGTGGTCAGCCATCTGCTGATACGTACAATCTTTGGCTCTCATGGCAAGAAGGTAGCTTTCAATGTGAGTCCGGGGACAATCGGTTCCATTGAACTTTTCAATCTCGGGCATTCGAAATTTTGGAGGAAGAGGGACAATTTTGCTGGGATCAGTGATCTGATATACTGCCTTCTTGGTGCTCAATTCCCCGAATTTCTCTTGCATGGACTTAACTTGTTCCATCAGCCAAGTCATGTTGGGGTCAGGTGACGGTTTAGGATTGTTTGATTCTGAAGCAGGCTTATCAGACTTGGGTGGCAGGACAGTGGGTGGCACATTGGTAGCTGGTACCATGGCTTGGGAATCTTTCGAAGGGAAGTAAGTGTAAACTTGGCCTGGTCTCGTGTTTAGTGAGGTTGGCGGAGGCATAGGAATTAGGCTCATAGTTACCAGGGTAAGGAAAAGGATACGAAACCTCATGGGGTCTGTTGGCAAAGTTGGAGGTGGAAGATCTGTGTGGCGGGGCATAGGTTAAAGAGATCATTGGATTGATTCGAGGCTGGAGATTGCTGCAGAGATGGCCCATGCGAGGAGGGGAGTGAATCCCGTAGGATAGTGAAGAGGCTGAGTGATTGGGATACCGTGGCATTTGCTCTCTGTTGGTAGGGAACAAAGGCTGGGTCTTATACGAGGAGCGAGGGCGTTGGAACCACGATGGCTGGGATGTTGGAAAGGGCGAAAAGGGGTAGTCCTTGGTAAGGGATCATATGTGGATGGAGGAGGGCATTGGTTATAGGGTGGGGAGCTGAGATGGCTACTTACGGAGTCTCATCTTCTACCATAACCGGGGAACCGTTGGACTCAACCACTATGCGAACCCCATGACGACGGAGCGCATCAATGAGCATGGCTTCTTGTTCCTCATGGACCTTACGACTGTTTTCCAAGGCTAAGGCTAGCTCTTCTTCCTAGTCATGCTGGTTACCCAAACCACTGCTGTTTTTCTGTCAAATCGGCCATTCGACTCTTTGGGTGACAAAGCGAGGATTACGGCGAGCTATCGAGAATTACGCGCTAACAAGCCGTGACCCGGTATTCTCACCCACTTCTTTCTCGGCTGCGGGAAAGGGATAGGAGAGGTTTAGACTCGGGGTAGGTGTTTAGGTGAAGGCTCAAGCAATATGCAAATTAAGAATCTTCCGGTTTACTTAAAACGGTGTCTTTTATTAATTTCTATTTGGTTGGAAAAGGGGTTGCCCTTCTTTTCGCAACTACTCTAGATCTGGATCGGTGGGTTCCGTCACTACGTCTATAAGCCCCTCGTATTCCACGTATTTCGACCTCCCGGGGTGGATAGCCCAGGGCGAGGGTCCTATAGGGCACGCGGATCCCACCGACCGAGAGAAGAACGCTCCTAATGGGTCTAGCGGGTCATAGGAACTTTTAACGCACGAGCGATGCGGATTATAGTCAAGGCAATGCCGGGAAAGTCTCGTCTTTCAGCCTTAACGGAATTTCGGCAGAGTTTCGCTTGCGCGATTGACGTTTTGACTTTTTGGCATTGTCCAAGAAGATAATAGGCATGGGTCGGGCGGTAAAAGCCGGATGACACAGTGTCACATTGAACTTCGTTGCATACGTTGCGTAAGTCAAAGTCAAAGTCAATGCCGGGTCAAGATCTTGCCAATTTTTCCTTGTCAGAATTTCGGCAGAGCTCCGCTTGCGCGAAAGATCTTTGGATTTTTGGCACGGACTCGGGCTTGACTCTTACGTATCCCATGTGGGTCAAAGTCAAAGTCAAATGCCGAAGTCAAGATCTTGCCAATTTTTCCTTGTCGGAATTTTGGCAGGGCTCCGCTTGCGCGAAAGATCTTGACTTCCGTCATGGGCTAAGGTTTGACCTTTACGGGGGTATGCAACTGGGCTATATGACACGGACTAGACCAAAAACCAACCAAAAGTCACGGTTTTAAAATGTGTGACACGGACTGTGCATTGGTCGACACTTTGCCATGGGGAGTTTGGGATGATTCCGTGCGCGCCGGGAGCATCGTATCTTGTCCGTGGCCTGGCTGAACAACCACCCCGGGTTAAAGGGACGTGCGTGCAAAGTGTACGGGATATATAAGGTGCGCGTAGTGTGCGGCCTCCTAAAAATATTCCTTTTTGAGTTAAAACGAAATTTTCGAAATGTGTTTTAAAGGAATGATTTTCGGGACGGAAATGCGGCAAATAAGCACGTAAATTTTAAGGAGCCCGGTCGGTCTTGGAACGAATAGCCCCAAGCTGCCAAGGCTGCCAGATTAATCTCAATTTTTGTCCTGGTGAAATTGCTAATGAAGCCGCCCGGCTAAGATTCAAGGAGAATCAAGCCGTACGGCTGCATCAATCAATTTTCCAGGTTCCATTTCCTTTGATCTGCAGGCTGTTTCCCCGGCCTTTTTGGCACTTTTTCAGCTTCCAGCAAGCTTCATGTTCAGCATTCAGACAAAGCACTATCCCAAGAACCAATGATGCATGCAATGCAATGCAAGAAAAAGGAAGGCAAACATGAGAATCGGATCCGCGGCGGAAGGCTAACCCACTCGAAAAAAGCTTTCCTTTTTTTTTCGAAAAGAGATACCGGTACGTGGGATTGTTAGACCATAGTTTATCCCAGACTCGTATTAGGAGGCGATAACGGGAAGCTTAATCGTTTTCACCTATATATACTGGGTATCATTTTATTTTTAAAAATGAAAGCTTTCTCCTTTGGTTTAGTCCCCAGCGGAGTCGCCAAACTGTGAATGTGGTGCCCAAGATCGCGGCTTTCCTATATTTTTATTATATTTGGAAATCGCTTTCTCGTGTAAGGGGGATCACCGCCTCACATTAGTTTGGAAACATCCGGTTTAAATTGAAAAACGGCCACGCCATTTTGATTTCCTCAAAACTTTGAAAAAAGGGATTTGGGTCCGGAGGTTAAGTTACCCTTTGGGAAGAATGGATCATCATTCACCCAAAGAGCCTTGCCGAAGCAAGTCTTCCAAGATCTAATTTTCATGCTTGCCTTTGTGTTTTCGTGTGTGGGATGTGTGCTTTGAAAAGGAGGGAATGTACCAAGTGGTCTTCCGGACGTGTAAACCATGAGTTGGTTATCGCTCGGGATTCCTTGGATTTTTGATGTGTTAGGGACTTTGGTCCCGTTCTCATCTTGGACTTATGATCATCATGATGAGACCTTGGGTCACATGTGATCGGAATAGGGACACCGCTTTTATAGTTCAAGGATGAGAATCTTTAGAAAGGAATGACCTTTGCCCATCAATCCTACATCTTGAGAAGATTTGAGCTCTTTTGGGACATTTATGCTCGTCTCAAGTGATGATCGGAGATGTGGGGCTCAAGTTCATCGTTTTCCAAAGGAGAATCCGTTTATGGCATCTTTAAGTGGTGGAAATGATGTAAAGATAGGACCTTTACACCATTTCACTCCAAGAGATGCTCCATGTACCAAAAGGGACTAGGGAGGGGTATAAAGATTGGATCTTTATACTCATCCTATGCCTTTTTGTGCCTTATGAAGGTCACTAGGCAATCCTAGGAGAGAGATCCAACCATGAGGGACATGGGGAATGCATTTTAAGCTAAAGATGACATTTTTACACTAACATATGTAATGAACATGATGCAAGCTAAGACTAGAAATGAAAGGGAAGGACCTTTATGGTTTCCTATGTCCTTTATGAACCTTTTAGGTGGACAATCCTTGGAAATAAGGTCTATGGGAGGGGGGAATGACATTCATGCATAAGGATGACATTTTTATGGAAAAGATGACATTTTATATGCAAAGGATGCTACTTTATATGCAAAGGATGCTATTTTCACATCACCATGTGAGAGATCCACCCTAGAACAAGCCTTTTGAGGTCTTATTGTTCATCCTTGGGTTGGATCTTCCATGGATCCTATGTGATAAAGGGAATGGGAGTAATATGATCTACATGCCTAAAGATGTGATCTTTAATGACAATATATCAAATACCAAGCAAATATATGACAATATGTAAAGCAAGGAGCAATATGACAAGTAATGACAAGTATATTTTTAAGGAAAAGAGGAGGAGAGGTTACCAATGGTGGTGTCCCTCTATCTCCTTGAAGTTTGCCTAGGGAAGGACCAACTTTTGAAGGGTTTTGAAGAGGGGGGAGGTGGTTTTGGTTGCTCTCAGTTCTCTAGAAATTCGTGTAGGTATTTTGGTAGAGTAACAACGCTGAAAATTGTATATCAAAATGGGTAGAGGAGGCCTCTATTTATAGGCACTCTGGTGATGGCTAATGAAGCCGTGCGGCTGTAACCCCAGGGCTAATGAGGCCGTGCGGTCTTATCCAGAGGTGACTCAGCTTATTTCTAGAACCATGCAAGGTGGCCTTCTAGAAGGTCTTTTCCAGCGAAGGACTACGTGGAATTTTAATTCCTAGCAAGTCCTTCGCCCCTCGAAAGGTTTGGAAAAGTTCCCAAATTGCCCTTGAACTTTAGGAAAGTCCGGGGAATTACCGGAAAACTTAACCAGAAGGCATGAGCCTAATTTAGGTACTTACACATAGTTAGCACCTCTGGACTCTGAGGGATTCTGCTGAGATTTGCCCCGATAGTCCCTTGGTCGGCCTGAAGGAGGTAACCCCAGAGCCTGGCTGTGGGCACGCTTGGCTGTTGTCTCGGCTTCATTCCCTATGAGGAAACTGTCTCCTCTGATGACTTCGAGATCTCCTTGCCAGTTAATGAACTTGATGCACTGATGAAGAGTGGAAGCTATGGCATTCAAGTAGTGTAGCCATGGGCGTCCCAACAGATATGTGAATTCGGACGGGATGTCCATCACGTGAAATTTTGATGGCACCATTTGAGTTTCAAACCAGAGCTCCAGAGTCACCGTCCTCAGGATGGGACGAGACATGCTGTCGTAGGCTTTGATAGTTCGGGCAGATGGGATCATGTGGCCTGCGTCGATGCGTAGGGCTCGCATCATGCTGAGAGGGAGGACGTTGACTGCTGATCCATTGTCTACCAATACCCCAGGGAGAGAGATGGTGTTGAGCCGGAGAGTGATGTACAGAGCTTCATTGTGCCCTGAGGCCCCTTTCGGCAGGTCTTCGTCACAGAAGGTGAGCATACTGCCATACAGTCGGGAATCGTAGATCTGATCTCTTTCCGAAGAGGGAGAGTCATCTAGCCATCCGTTTCCTGTCTTCCTCTTGAGAGGCAAAGCTTTTGGTGGTGCCTCGGGATTGTGTCGAGGTAGCTTTTGGCGGTGGCTGCCCTTGGTCAGCACGTTGATTGGGTGCGAGTGCCAAGTTGACTTTGACTTTCCTTTGCCGGCCCGTGCTCTGAAGTTGGGAAATTGAACCTTGGCTGATCCCGAGGGGGATTAGGCTTCTGGCTGGCGGTAAGGTTGCCAAGATTTGAGATATTCCGGTGTCCTGAGGCCTGAACTTTGGCGTCAACAGGATTTTTCAGCTTTCCCACCCCTATCTGCTCTAAAGCTGCGTGGCCTGGAGGAAGGGAGGACTGGCTAGAGTAGAGTACGTAGTAATCGAACTTCCCGAATGGCTCTCCGAGTATACCCACGCTGGTGTCTCCAGCTTCATATCTTTCTCTCAGTTTCTGTTGAGAAGACTTCTTCTTCTGCTTTCTAGGAGAATCACCCCTGATCATGTCTTGGAACTCGTACTCAAGGCATTCGGAGCAGTCACAAACATCGTAACTGATGTGGACGTTAGATGAGGACCTGGCTGGAAGAGGCGGAGGAACTGGCTCTGCGGCAATCTTCTTTGGCACCCACTCGATGGAGTTCACACTGTTGTTGTTCGAAAAAGGGTTTCCGACTGTATTAGGTCCACGGGGACGCTCCAATTTTCCTTCCTCTATCAAATTCTGGATTTCGTACCGTAACCCCACGCAGTGGTCGGTGGTGTGGCCATAATACTAGTGGAAGGCGCAGTATTTGCTTTTATCAGCGTTGACTACGGGATTCTTGGGTTTGTAATTTTCAACAGGCTTGAGGAGGCCTTCTTTGATCAACCCTTTCAGCATCTTACTCAGAGGCATGTCCAACTTGTCGAAGTGCACGGAAGGCTGCTTCGGGGTGGAGTTGTTGCTTTGCGGGACTGGGCTTCTGTTGCCCGACTGCTGTCCCTGATGAATGTAGTTGACGGACGTATCTTTCCCTTTGCCGGGGGCCGATGCAGGATTGAATGTAGTTGCTGATCGGTATCTGTATGGCTGTACTGTGGCCAATTTTTCCTTGAGATCCTTTTCAAACTGTGAGCCGGCATTGACCATGGCTCGGAGATCTGGGAAGAAGTGGTGGCTGATGAGGGCTCTGATGGACGGCCTCAAGCAAGACTTGAAGATTCGCATCTGTTCATCCTTGGAGAGTGGCTCTATAATTTCAGAGAGTTTCCAACTCCACCTCTTGTAGAATTCTCCGACGCTTTCATCTGCTTTCTGCTCGGTGGTGATTAAGTCCTCACGACTTGTTTCCCACTCTAGGTTGGATCTGTACCGCTCTAGGAAGATATTGCTTGATCCGATCCCGGGTATGGCGTCTGGGGCTTGACCCTCAGGAACCATCGTAGCATTTGAACTCTTGAGCGTATCTTTGGAAGTGATTGGCCATTTCTTTGAAGGGTTGCTCCTTTCGCTCTCATGCCGAGAACGTAGGTGTCAACATACGTCCGTGGACATTCGGTTCCGTCGAATCGGTCCATCTCGGCATTCCGAACTTGGCAGGGAGAGGCGTGACCGTTCCGGATCTGTGGATTCGAGCGTTTCTTGCTTTGAAGCTGCTTATGCGGCTTTCGGGTCTTTCACTGTTCGACCATCCGAGGCTAGGGCCGGGTCCGGTGGTGGACTTTGAGGCTCGGTGCACAGTGCCGCCCCTATGAGTGGCGATGACTGGAGGTGGGAGGCTTGATATATGTGGATATATGGGGGGCCTTTTACGAGATTTGTGCTCGGGTTTTTCCCCGGTGTTTTGGGGTTCGTGTATAGGCAATGGGTTGAACCCGGGAGGGTATTGGAGGATGTTGGCATCTGTTTGAGATGGTCCAAATGGTGCGCGCCGGTCAGACCGGAGCGACGGGAGTAGTGCGGCTTGGCCGTATATGATAGGGTTGCCTTGAGAGGTGGCAACATGAAGCCTAGGTCATTTGTTTCCTTGGTTCGAAGGCATCCCGTAAGTTGGCGGGGAGGAACCTGGTTGAAGGTTTGAGGAGCTGATTTCGGGAATCGTCGTCCTCGATTAGGACAAAAGTACCATTTGGGCCGAGGGATAGCTACGCTGCCTCGCTCATTCGGGAAAGGCCGTACTACGAAATTCTGCGATCTTCTTTACGCCTCTTGTGAACCTCACAAAGCCGGATGGCTTCTTCCAATGTCATATGCATTACCGGTGGCGGGGTTCCGTTCCCGTCATGATTTCCTCGGTGAGCTTGACATGTCGGAGAGTCCGCGGCCGAAGGAACCGAGGGAACCGAAGAACCGTTCCGACGCCGCCGTAATCGTATGCCGACCCAAAATTACCGAACCACTTTACGCTCATTGCAGTGGAACGAAAGGCAGGGTTTAGGCTTCGGAAAGGGTATTTGGCTCAGGGTTTTGGGCTAGTGCAATGTGCAGTTACCGATTAGTGTATACTTAAAACGTATTTTCTCAGAGTCCTAATCGGTTGGAAAAGATCGTGTCTTCTTTTTCGCAACTTACCTAAGGCTCTAATCAGTGGATCTCGTCACTACGTTTATAAGACCCTCGTTTTTCACCTGTAAATCGTCTTCCCGGGACGGACAATCTCGAGCGAGGGTCCTAAGGCAAGCGAGTTCCACCGACAAAGGAAAAAAGTGTACTTAAGGCTAGCTGGTTACACAAACCTCCAACGTATGTGACACGCGGGTGATGGAGAAAAATTCCTCTAGTAATAAAAACCGAGCAAGTGTACTCACTACCGGTGTAGCAGTATGCACGAGCAGGGGTCGAACCACAGAGACTCGTTGGTAAACAAGTAAAAGAAAAGCAATGAATAAAGTAACCCGAGATTTTTGATTTAAAGCAGTAATTTAATTCTAAATCAGAAGCACACAATTTAAACTAAGGAAGCAATTTAACAATAACGAATTAACTCAGATCAACAACGGAGATTCGCGGATTGGATTCACAATTACTTTCACTTTATGCTATATTTATTGCTAAAAACATTAATCTCAATCTAAGATTCATTCACAAAAGTAAGGATTGGGACGGTGTGGTGCCCGGATTGCAACCCTTTAAATTATTATCAAGCTGCGTTTTCTATTACGGTCACACAACAATCAAACAATTATTTAGCTCTTTAGAATATTGAATCTAAACCCTTTTGATTTCTATTACGGCCTCAATTAGATCTAATCCACAAAGCAATGTTCAATTGTATCAATCCCCAAATTAATGGCGGAATTAATACCCAAATAATTAAAAGGCCAAAGTCATCTTAACATGAAATTGAAACCTTGAAACTGTTAAAGATAAATACTTTGAAGAACTAGAAAGAGATTAAATTGGAATAATGAAATCTATAGTATAAAGATCCAGTAATTGCTACAACCAATCCGCAAATCTAATAGATTTAGCTACTCAAAGACATAACGAAAATAACAATACTCATAAAATAAAAGAACATCAAAACCTGAGAGATCCGGAATTGATGAACGAAGAAATCTCTAGAAAAATCAAAAACTAAGAACTCAAATCAATGTTCAAGATCCCCCATTAAAATCTGCTGCATAAAAATTTATACTAGGGCAAAATACACAGGTCAAAACGTAATAAAAGTCAAGAATGCCCTTAATAAGTTGCCGCAAACTGATGCTGATTACGGGACAAGCGCGGCCGCTCTACTGGTGAGCGCGGTCGCTCTGCTTCACAGGGATTTTGGTCTTCAACAATTTCACTTGAGCGCGGCCGCGGTTAGGATGAGCTCGGTCGCTCTACTGGACAGGGATTTTATCTTGTCTTTCTTCAATGGAGCGCGGCCGCTCTTGGGTTGAGCGCGGCCGCTCTGGAGGTCAGCAACTGGAGCTCGAATCTGCTTCATTATTTTCCTGTTCCGCTCCGCTCCAACTTGATTTCCTTGCCCTTTTCTTGACAAAACTCAACACAAAATCATACTTTTGCCCTGTACTCATCAAACACTCAACAACCACATTAAAACAACATAACACCCGAGATTTTGAGCCTAAAATAAGTTCGTAAACATGTAAAATGGGTGTGTAAAAACACATCCATCAGCGGGCCACGGTCGAAGTCAATGTCCATGAGCTAAGACAGAAATCGTGCCGAAATTTCGGCATGACCTCTCCTGACTTGCTTGCGCGAGGGGCCTTTGATTTTGGCATTGGCCAAGTTGTGGCTGGTACGGTGCATGCGTAGAGGGTTTGGTGACACAATTTCACATTGAACCTTCGGGTATGTTTTTCGACAGAGCTCCGCGTCAAAGTCAAGGCTGAAAAGCTCAAGACTTCGGGTCGGGAACGACCTTCGGTCTCAATCTTTCAAGCTTGACTTATGAGGAAACCCGGCGTAAAAAACATACACTTGGGCTTTATGACACGTACTAAGCCAAAAACCAATCGGGGTCTTGGACGAAGTGTGACACAAAGAGTGCATGGCTTACACGGGCTAGGATCGGCTGTTTGGGACTACCCCGTGCGCGCTCGAAAGGTGTCTGGCAGACCAACCGAGCTGCAACTGAATGGTCATCCCGGGTTACGGGTCATAGTGTGCAGTGTACCGAGGCAGCAAGTGCACGTAGCGTGCGGTGTACCGAGGCAGCAGTGCAAGTAGTGTGCGGTCACTAAATTCTTTTTCTGAGTAAAACAGAGATTTTCAGTATATGTTTTAAAGAATTTATGCGCAGTTCAGAATGTAACATGAAAATCAAGTATGAACGGGAATGCACGAACATGTTATGATTTTAGATGAGAAATGCAACACATTTTTTGAAAACCGTTCTAGGTTTTGAACAACACACACAAAAACGAGGAAGGGTAAACGAAAGTTTGACCCACGAAATGCTTTTTGAAATCGACTGTAGTTTTGAAAAAGTATCCTTGTCCCCAGCGGAGTCGCCAACTGAAATTACTCGGATCGCGCTGGGCTGCGCGTGAGCGGTTGTCTTTCGTGGATGTTTGGAACCTCGCTTTCGGGAAGGAGAGGAGTCGCCGCGCGATTTTGTATTTTAAGCCCAAACGTTGAAAATGGCTTGAAAAAGGTGTCATTTTGTATTTTGAGCCCAAACTTTGGAAATGGCTTTGAAAAGGTGTCGTTTTGTATTTTGAGCCCAAACTTTGGAAATGGCTTTGAAAAGGTGTCGTTTTGTATTTTGAGCCCAAACTTTGGAAATGGCTTTGAAAAGGTGTCGTTTTGTATTTTGAGCCCAAACTTTGGAAATGGCTTTGAAAATGTGTCATTTTGTATTTTGAGCCCAAACTTTGGAAATGGCTTTTAGTACCGGAGATTGTTAGGTTCAGAGGTCACGTTACGTTTCGGGAAGAGTATTTTGAGATCACCCGAAATGCCTCGTATGACGAGTCTTTCTACCTTTCTCGAAATTGTGTGTGTGTGTGTGTGTTTGCATTTTGAAAATTGGGGCTTGAATGACAAGCTTAATCTTGGTTTGAATGTCAAACGTTGATTTTATGATTCTTGGAAAAAGCGAGCGTTTGAATGACAAACGTCGGTTTTGGAGTTTTTTAGGAAAAGAGGTGCGAGTGACGAGTTTGAATATTTTAACTTAAGTGTCAAATATTGACTTTTAAAAAAAGAGCGTTTGAATGTCAAACGTCGGGTTTTGAGTTAAAAGAAGATCGTTTGGATGCCAAACGTCACTTTTGCGCGTTTTGAAAGAGAGTTCGAATGACGAACCCGATTTTGAACCGGGCATTACATTGTTAGCGATTTTATGGAAAAAAAGCATTAAATGAGATGCGATCAACGAATCGTTTTGCGACTCGGACTTTGATAAGTAAATACTATCATGAGCCAAACGGCTCGGACTTGTAAATGACAGTATTTAAAGTGCGGTATCAACGAAATCAAACAATCCTGACATTGAAAATGCGATCGACGAACCAAACGGCTCGAACTTGTAAAGTTGCGTAATTTAAATGACAATCAACGGATCAAACGATCCGGACTTGTAAATGACTATCACGAACCAAACGGTTCGGACTATGAAATTGCGAATCAACGGATCAAACGATCCGGACCGTAAATGACAGAAACGTAAAAACGGGGCCGGAACGTCGTTTTAACCCGAGATTACTTCTCTTATGGGAGAGAAGATGATCTTGGACTAAAACATATCGGACCCCGTAGATGGCGTTACATCTACATTTCAATGATTTCGACCGAAGCGTTTGTAGCGATTGACGCGTAAATCGAGATGGAACGAGTGTTTAGGGAGAGAGAGTGTTACCTATGGCTAGGGGTTGACTCTTTTGGCTTGTTTGACGTATACGGGATACGATTTAGTGTTTGAAAGGGTGTTTCTAGGTTGTTTGGTTCTATTTGGTTGAAAAACGAGGTTTTCACGCAAATCGAGACAAAACGGGGCTCGGGAGAGGGTGAAAAGGGTTAATGCCGTAGGCTTTGGTGAAAATGGTTAATATTTTTTCTCTTTGAAATGTTTTGACAGCCCTTGTATTTATAGGGTGAAATTGTAATACAGTCCGGACGGACTTATCCTCAATTTGGGGAGGTTTTGTGGTATTTTGGAAAATGGGAGGATTTGTTGGCAATTCTGGTTTTGCCTGAAAAACAGTCCGGACGGACTGTGACTCAATCTCAGAGGCATTTTGGTCTTTTCCCTTTGAAATCTGATTGATGTTGACTAGAGGGCTTTGGCAAGTGTGCCACGTTCCCCTATGACTCACCTAGGCTAGGGTTTTCGTCCCGTTATTCCCGGTTTTGTCCCTTTTTTAAATAACTGTCCGGAAAATGTCCGAAACGCCCCCGGAAAGTCCCGAAAAGTGTGTTTTTCGGGAAAATCTGTACTTATACGTGTGATAATGTGCTTTGAGTATGCTTTGACGTTGGGATGCACGGGGTAGTCCCGGGACGTCTCGTTGACTTGAGAACGGGGAGTTTAACGGGTTTCGATTAACCTGGAGCGAGCCAGTTAACGAATTTCGGTTAAATTTTGACGGATTTTGATGATCCGGATTTGGGTACTTATAGGATCCGGCATTAACTCGGTCGATCTTATACTTGCTTGGATAACGAAGGTCTTCTCTTGGGCACCTGTACCTCGTCAGCATCTCACCAATTTCTAACAAGGGCACTAATATCCATGGTCCATTGTCCCTTCGATAAACGCTAAGATTTTCCTTGTGGTAGCCATGAATAACATTGGGGGTATGTTGCCTAGAACGGGCCATTTCTGAAAAGGGGTGAAGGGGCAAGGAAGATCAAGAACAGAAACTCAAGAAAAGCTTCAAGCTTTCATCAATGGCGGTTTCTCAAGAGCTTGAACAACCAAAACCCAGAAAACACAAATTAAAATGCAGAAAATAACAAAGGAAGAAGAAATTATACCTTTTTAGTTGAGGATTGATGAAATCGATTGGACAAATCGAATAATTGTGAGAATCTGGGCACTCGAACTCAAGAACACGCAACAGATTTTGAATCTTGCTATTTTGCTCTCAAATGCAAAGGGTGATAAAAGATTGGAATTGAAAAGGGGTTCTGTTTTTATACCCTCAAAAATGGGTCAGATCCGGAGTTGAAACGGGTCCCAACAGGTCAAGACGCCGTCCTTTCCGCAGCATTAAATGCCCTAGTGGTTTCCCAAGACGTGTGTCAGGCATCGTGCTACACGCCTCATCATGGAGCCATTTGAACCGGCAGATATTGAATCGACACCTGCCACATGACGCTTGTTCGTATTCTAGTAAGCCGAGGTAAAGCTCACTTCCTCCTCGGCATAGTCGGGGGCCACTAAACGGTATAAACCGATATACGAACTTAGGCTAGTCCGGGCAAGACCCAAATGGATTGGGCCCTAAACATAATCCACTCAAGTCTCATATTCGAGGAAGGGAATGGGCTTCCCTACCTTTCTCGAACTAAGACATGTCGTCATTCCCCTAGGCCGACCTAGGCTTAGTAGGTGAAATGACCAAGGCCCGACTCAATAACGAGGGAGATCTCCCTCTAAGGCCTAGCTGAGCTCCCTTGACGACGAGGCCTCGACTATCAAATCACAAGGAATTGGGCCTCCCTAGTTCCTTCTCACCTCTTCCCCGGCTCAACGTAGGTCTACCTGGCCACGTATGACGAGGAGAGGCCAGCTCGACTCACGTGCAGAATTGTAGTTTATACTATCCTATTCAAATTGGGTCATTAAGCAGTTATAATCCCCCTAGGATTATGACCCAATTTCACATAAATTCCTATCCGGCAAGGACTCAACAGATATAGTCATCTTAGGATTAATATCTTATATCTTAGCAATCCAATTCAACATGGATTATACATTTCTATGCCTATAAATACAAGCCAAAATTCATATTATTTGGTACGTTATCTTTTGACTCTAAACTCTTGTCAATTGATTTCTCTCTCTCACAAAGCAAATACTTACTCTCATGCCGGAGGGCCTTCGCCGGAGAAGCCCCAGCTTAGTTTACGTGTTTGTTTTTCTGTTTCAGGCTATTCAATCGCTGGGATATAACCTACCACCGGATTTGGGCTGATCCGAACGTTTTTGGCAACATCAGAAATCATTTTATTTAATTTTCTACGAAATATTTTATTTCTTGTTTCATTTTTTCCGTTTATAATTTGTGGTTGATATTGAGTATTTGAAAATTTCAATCTTCAATGGACATTGGTCATACTAGAGCCGTCAATTTGGATTGGACCCGTCGGGCCATCCCGCCCCGCCATGAAATAATGGTAGGTTGGGTTTTAAAACTACTAACCCAAATAAAAGTGGGCCAATTTGGGCTGCCCTATATGGAAATGGGCCAAAATGGGTTCGGGGTGGGCAACCCACTATATTTTTTTTATATTTTTTTGGCCATAAAATAACTTCATTTTTAAGTGGAAATTTTGGGGCTACATCGAATTTGTAGACTAAATCCGTGAATCGTTAAGTGAGATAGACTCGAGAGAGGCAGAGAACAGAAACAGAGAAATCCTAATGAGACGCCATCCCCGTCGGTACACTGCATCACAATCACTAATTCGTTGTCATTACTGTATCCGATCCACACATATATCTATCTCTCTCTATCTTCATTTTTATTGATATAAATCTTTATTTCTGAGATCATGATTTACCTGTATTTATTTGTAACGATTTGTGTAAAGTTTAATTATGTTGCCTGCTTGATAATTAGTTTATATTGATATGAATCTTTGTTTGTGTTTGTTTGACTGTGATGATTTTTGTTATCTTTTGAGATATTATTGTGTTTGATAGTTGTGTTTATTTGACTATTGTGATTTTTTATTTTTTGGTATCAGTTATACACAATTTCAAATCCAAATTTCATCTATTTGATTGTCTCACATGACCCGCCTGCTCCACCAATCCAAGGTGGGTTGGGTTGGGATGACATATTTCCAACCCGACAGAAATTTGGGCCAGCCCACCGTGCCCCGTTTAATGGCGGGCTTTGGCGGGTTGGCCCCGCCCCTCCTCGCCAGCCCGTATTGACAGCTGTAGGTTATAACATTCTTTTTCTTAATTCTTATTTGACTAGCTTTTTTAATAGTTTGGATCCGAATGTGGGTGCATAGTTAAGTTTGGTTATATTATAAATTCCGTACATAAGAAAATGTTAATTTATTATATAACGAATCTTACTATCTCAAAATATAAATGAGATTCACGCACAACAATTCACTTAAAGCATTATTCACAATGAAAGCTTTTTTATAAGTCTTTGCTTTTGTGAAAAAAAACTATATAATTTTTTTTTGAGATTTGTTATTCACCCCCGCAACATTACTAAATCCCCACGCACTACTAAGCTTACCAAAAGAATTAAACACTCAACAATAAACAAACCACCATTATTCCTATATTACCCTTTTAAACTCTTAAATAAACGCCACCTAAATTAACAACACATCCACACACCCTCCCATTTTACCATTTATTCTTTGAAATTAACGGCCTAAATATAGAGTTACAAACGGCGACGCCGGTGCTCCTAAACTACTGGACCAAAAATGGGGCGAAAAATAGTGAAATTAGGATGAATAAGGAGGCAATTGAGAGGGTTTCGAAAAACCCCGTGTTGGAAAATGTAATTAATTATTGAAATGAATTTGAAATTGGGGTATAATTAAGTGGGTGGTGGGTATTTATTAATGGAGGTGAAGGTGGAGAAGAGAGGAATGGGGTTAATGGAGAAAATCGAAGGCAATATAGTTTTAAGGAGACATTGTAACTTTACGATCTTCTTCCACAAAGGGATTGTTGGTTTCAAAACAAAAAGAAAGGTTCAAATAACCAAAGAGTAGAATAAACCTCTAAAATATATTAAATCTGAATTGTGTCCTAAATGGATTACAAAATTGCCTATTTATAGACTGAAATGGTGATGATTTCTAAGAAAAATGATGTCATAAATGATGTAAGCTACAAGATTTAATTACATGATAAAGACTACAATTATTATAATGAGTTATCCAAATACCTTCAAACTTTTCAAGAGTATGTGCTGAACTTATCTACCTTATCTTCACTTTATAAGCTTCATGAGACTTGGGAAATTCGGATTCCTTCTTGGGCTGACTTGGAAACACTTATTTTGGACTCAGTTTGGGCTCCAAATTGTGTTTACTCGTTGGGCCAACATTCTCTTACATGAAACTCCATGTTACACTTACTTAGGTCCCATTTTCTATGTTTTTGGGCTGGAACAAACTTGATTTTCAACTTGTATTAAATTCAATTGAATTACTGAATTCCCTCGAGTTGTATCTTGAGCTTGGATCCAAAATGTTTGAACTAATCCATTGATGGCCTTCATGAATTCTTTAGACTTTGACCTAGTGATTGGTCCAATGTGCCATTGCAACGAGTATTGTTCGTCTGTACTTGAGCTCTACAATGTAATTATTTCAAGATTAGAGGTTGATCAATGAAGATGGGAGAACGTGGTGAGAACAGAATTCCAGAATTTTAGGGAATGAGGTTCAAGAAACAAACAATTAGTTGGTGGCTAGATATATCAAAGGTTTGAAGTTACAAATTCAAGATACAAGCAATTTGTTCGATCCTCTAAGCATATACTCTGTGGTCATCAGAGGGATCCTTTTATTGAGATGATGTCGAAGAGATCAAGTGGGGAGCGATATTGAGTGACCTTCTCATCCACCTACCTTGGTGATGGCTGTTCGGCCTTAAATGCTTCAAGTGTGATAAGTTGGGTCATCGACAGTTGGACTACAAGAAGGTAGAAAAGCATTCATTGTTTGTAGAAAGGGAAGAAGTGAGGAGACTACATGGAAAGAAGAAGATGAAGTAGTGGAGAAAAATGCGTGACAAGTAATGGCACAACTATATTAGTAGTATAAGGGCTCGTTTAGTTCGTGGTAAAGTGGGGGAATGGAATGCTCAATTCCATTCCCCCAATTCCTTTGGCCTGTTTGGTTTATGTTTTTCCAAAATTTTCATTCCCCCGGAATGATCAATTCCCTCCAACGTTGGAATTTGCCATTCCTTCCATATATGGGAGGAATGGTCAATTCCTTCAGGAATGATTTTTTTTTTTTGATCAAAATACCCCCAAACCCAAATCACCCCTACCCCTTGCCTACCCACCCCCACCCCGCCCCGCCCCTGCCCTACCCCACCCACCCACCCACCCCCTGCCCTACCACCCCACCCCCACCCCCCCTCAATTTTTTTTAAAAGACCCCTGCCTACCCCCCATCCAGCCCCTGCCCTACCACTCCACCCCCCACTCCCCTCCAATTTTTTTTTTAAAGACCCCTGCCTACCCCCCATCCAGCCCCTGTCCTACCACCCCCACCTCCCTCCAATTTTTTTTAAAAGACCCCTGCCTACCCCCCCATCCATCCCCGCCCTACCACCCCCACCCCCACCCCACGAATTTTTATACCCACTACCCACCCACCCACCCTACCCCACCCCCCACCCCCACAATTTTTTTTTTACTCATTTGGCATACCCCCTACCTACCCCACCCAGCCTCAAATTCGCCCTACCCCACCCCCAACCCCCCCCCCAAAAAAAAATAATTTTTTAAAAGAAGGGTAAATTGGACATTTTATATGTTTTCATTCCATTCCTATAATTTGTATTTTCAAACCAAACATGATTTGCCAAGGAATTGAATGACAATTTCATTCCATTCCGTTCCAACCAAACAGAGGGTTTTGACCAGTTTTTTTCCATTTCAATTCCTTCAGGAATTCAATTCCATTGACTATTCCATTCATTCACTTTTTTTCCATCGAACCAAACGGCCCCTAAAGATCTTGCATCACCATGCCGACTGTGGAAGAGGGTTAACTGAGAAACAACATATTTCAGTCCACTTGTACTATCCCGGGCAAGGTATACATGTTCATGATCGATTCATGTAGTTGCAAAAATATTATTTCCATTGAGTTGTACAAAAGTTGGGATTACAGCCAAGCAACACCTGAAATCGTACAAATTGGCATAGATAAAAAATTGGCAAGGTAAGCATTACTAACGTAATTTAGTTACATTGTCTATCGTTACTCAATATAAGGATTTTGTGTGGTGCGATGTGGTTTATTTGGATGCTTGTCACCTGTTGTTGTCAGGAAGACCATGACAATTTTTTAGGAATGAGACTGGTTTTTGGATGCTTGTCACCTGTTGTTGTCAGGAAGACCAGTACAGTTTTATAAGAATGAGTCGCATAATGATAGAAACAATACGTATGCCCTTTCGTTTAATTTGTTGAAATTTGTTTTGGTTTCAAATAAAAAAGCTAATAGTGCTCAATTTAAGGAGGGGCTACAAGATGCTCAGGTAGTGTTAGTTCTTTTAGCTAAAGATACTAGTGCATGCTAAAGGAGTTACCAAATCAAATAACCAAAATTGAAGAAGTATTTTGGGATTTGTTTAAGAATGAACTGTTGGTTTGCTGTCATTGAGGGATATATAACACCACATTGATCTAGTACTCATGTTACCTAACCATCCACATTAAAGGATGGTAGCACTGAGGAGTTGAGGAGAAATAGTTGAGTTACTAGCGAAGGGGTTCATTAGAGAGAGCTTAAATCCATGTGATCTGACTGCCTTTCTTGTACCAACTAATGATGGTTCATGGCCTACATAAATAAACGGTCGTGCCATAAATTATATCACAATTAGATATCACTTTTATATTACTCGTTTAGTTAACTTGTTAAATGAGTTAAGTGGGACTAGTGATGTATTACTGTACAATAGTCGGTTTGCATAAAAACGTTTTTGAATGGAAATAAGCGGGTATGAATGAAATGCTCACCAAATCAACCTTTTGAACTTGGTGATTAAGTAGAAGAGAAGTCTTGTGAGTATGAAAACTAAAATAAGAGAGAGTCCCATGTTGGCCAAGCAATGCCCAAAGAGTCCCATGCCTTTCTTGGTTAGACCAAGCCAACCTAAGATTTTCGACAAGTCTTTCTGCATTTTTAGTAAGAAAAATAGTAAGATTATTAATATTTTGAATATAAAAATAAAGCGAGAAAAGAATTTAAAGAAATAAATAATAGAAATTATTTGTCATTTTGAAAAATCTATTTGTGTGAATGAACGAAAATTTGAGCAAGGAGGGAGGAAGTGTCAATGCGACTGCACGGCCCCTGATTGATCTCCTTCAACATCCACCCTGACGGCCTGACCCATTCAACTTTACACTATTCTCCTCGTGTCACCTTCTTGAATATCCTCTCTCTCTCTCTCTCTCTCTCTCTTACTTTTCCATATATTCATGTGTTGTCACTATGTGACTGTGTGAAGAAAACTGTCACACAAGCATTAATACAAGTATCCATCTCAATCAACTCGCATGACAAATATCGTCATCATATAACCAAAACATCCACCCTTTAAACAAATCAGACCCACCCCAACCCAACTATTGGGTCCTTTCCCTTTCCCAACTCTCCCTTTCCCCAATCCAACTCAAATCACTTCAATTAATTCGTCAAGTTTGCTTCTTTAGGCGTTTAAATTTAACCCATCTAAACGATTTCTTGAATGATGGTTAAGTTTGCTTCTTTTCGAGTCTTAATTTAACCCATTTGAACCATTTCTTGAATGAATGAGCGCCACCACCATGTCAACCTCCGACGGCGGCGGTTCCGGTTCCACCAGATGCCTCAGTGACGATATCCCTGAGGATGAATTCCTCCGTTTAAGTGTAGATCTGGTTGCTGCTGCCAGAAGAAATATTGGGTTTCTTAGACTGGTTGCTGAGTCCCATTGGCTCCACAGTAAACCCAACATTCTTGAATCCATTAGAAGGTACTACTACCTAATTTTGAAATTTGCTCTTGATCAATCAAGAGCAAATTTCAAAAAAAAAAATTGGACATCCATTTTGGGACGGAACGGAGGGAGTAATATATCTACTCAGTTTTATTTAGATTAATTGTACTGATAATGTCTTCAATGTTGTTGAATGGTGAATTGGTGATGAGTTAATCTTGAGGATTAATTTCTGTTGCTATAGGTATGATCAACTGTGGATGCCATTGATGGCTGATCTTATGGTGGGTTCCAAGCCTCCCATGATCCTTCCTCCTCTTGATATTGAATGGGTTTGGTTTTGCCATTCTCTAAATCCGGTATGTTTTTCACCATTCTATTTCATTTTTGGTCATTTAAAAATCTAAAGATAAATTGCTCAGCACACTTTATATCATTATACTCTAAATAAGTTGAGTATTTGTTTGATTACCTCATTTGAAAATCATAATATTTGAGAATGGTTGTTTGATTAGGAATTGTACATGAAAAAATATATTCTAGTTAAATTTTTTGATTTTTGCATTAGACCAAACATAAGGGCCCAAAGTGATTCATATAGGTGACCCCAACTAACTCGGTTAGACCCTTTGTTGAGTAGGGTATCTTGGTGACTACAGTATAATTTGTCTTGGGAGAAATCTCCATGAACAAGGAAGAAAGAGTACAAGTAGGATGAAGAACATGCATTTGAGTAATGGAATACCCCCTCCGTCCTAGATTGACTTGTCAAAGACTCCTTTATTAGGACGGAGGGAGAGTAATATATTTTTAGTTTTATTGGATACCAGCACCAAGTAAAAATTATGACTTGTGAAATTTAAAGTTAAGAGTTACTGCTATCCATTTCAGGTAGGTTATAGGAAGTATTGCGACTCAAGGTTTTCGAAGATCATAGGAAAACCAGCTATATTTAACGATGAGAATGAAGACTATGCATTTGACCGATGCAGAGAAATTTGGATCCAGAAATATCCATCTGAGTCATTTGAAAATGAAATAGATATTAGTTTCCAAGACTCAGTTCCTGTAAATGAAGATCTGTTGGGAGAAGTGTCGAAACAAAGATGTATGTACGATAAATTTTCAGAGCCCTATATGATGGAAATGGTATATTTAATTGCCGCCAAAAAGAGATACAAGAGATTTTTGTATATGATGCAGAGATTTGGAGATGGCTGCTCTGGTCTAATACCTACTTCAGATATTCTACTTATGTGGTTGACCCATAAGGTAAGTGTTTTGCTCTTGCTCGTTTTCAAGCTTCTAAGTCTTTCCAGTTCTGCAATTGAAGTAAAAGATAAAAATAAAATAAAATACTACTACCTCTGTACCAAATTGAAAGACCATTTTTGTCCCAAAATGAATGGCCTTTTAAAACTTTTCCATCAAAAAACTGTCCCTAAATGATTTTTTTCATAGTTCATTATATTTTTGCAAAACTAAAATTTTGAAAGTGAATAACGAGAACGTTTATGATGTTTTTTCTATTAAAAATCACCATTTTCAAAATGACCCTTAAACTCAAAATGGTCATTCATTTTGGGTCGGAGGGAGTATCAACAATATTTAACTCATTGATGAAGAATTGGTATTTGGTTTGAGTAATCTATTCAATGTTTAGATCAACGCTGCAGCTTGCAGACTTTGATTTTTGTCTATGCAGGCTTGTTAAATGTAAGTGATTTTTTTTTTGTCAATACATCAGAGTTATCCCACGGCGTACGAAGTAGATATAAAGGAAATGGAGGGTAATATGGGGAAGGTGGTTGATGCTTTAGATTATGTAAGGGAAGAAGATTTGGAAGGGACAAAGAAGTTGTGGGAAAGAATTTTTGATCAACCATACGAGAAAGCTGGTTGTCCTGCCACTGTAGGTGTTCATATAGCAAAGCCACCAGTTTATTGGGACGTGACCGACACTGACGTTAATGTAAAATACAAGTCATTGCTGCCCAGATTTCTACTCGAGGTTAGTTACTATTTCTATACTTTTTTTTGTGAACATTGCACTTTAGACTAATAAACTACAAAAAGGAAAGTATGCTTAGAGCACATTGGAGGGCAATGATTCAGCTAACACCTAACATAGGTTGTATGACCATTTTTTTATTTCCCCTATCCATCATTATTTGACTAAAATATGGCATTGTTGCCCAAGATCCCACTCAAAGTGAGTTTGCAATTTGGTGTGCTTTATCACTTTTCACTTTTTATTAAAATACATAAAGGAAATGAATACTAGAAAAACTTTGGAAAGAGCAATGATTTACCTAACATTTGCCATTGGTTGTTTGGCATTTTTATATTGCTTACGTACCCATATCGGATCCTTATGAGATTTGTATGGATATGGTATACAATATCTTAAAATTTGGCTTGTTTGAGATACTTGGCTCCTTCTCATACCTGATCCTTGTAGCTTAGCCCAGGTAGCATAGGCTTATTATATCACTCCCTCTGTCCTATAATAAATGTTGCAATTTGACTTTATTGGTCAACTAAGTTGATCTTTGACAAAAAAGTTATAAAAATTTGATTTTCTTCCTACTATTCTGAAAATGGCTATTGATGCACCAATCGAAACACTATCCGTAACTATTTTTAAATTTTCATGAAGGTAAATAATTTATCATTACATGTTGTTAAAAGATCAACTTAGTTGACCAAAAAAGTCAAAGTGCGACATTTATTCTGAGACAAAGGGAGTATTTGTTTGTGTGGACTTATGTTAGTTGTGGTAACAATAATGCAATAGGAACAATAAAATCCTAAGTGTATTCTTGCGAACTTTCAACCCACAAGTGGTTTGGGGCCACGTTCTTGATGTAACCCACTAGTTCCTTGACCTTTGTAGAAGTTCTCTTAGATATTTCCTTTATATATATAGTTTTTTTTTTAGAATTAAATGTACATGTAAATGATATGAACTAATAGATTGGGTAAACTTTAATTGCCTGGTAGTTGACTCATAGTTATTAAAGGCTCAAGGCGCACCAAGGCGCAGAAGGTGTGCCTGGAGCCTAGTCGCAAGGCGCAAGGCGGGCGCGCGCTCGAGTGACGAACCTGTCAGAGCTAATAATACTCGCCGGAGGTCGCCAGAGTGATCAGGTTGATCGCTACTCTTATATAGAGTTATGGATTTATGTTGCGTGTGCGTGTACGTGAGAGAGCCGTAGGAGAGGAAGTGTATTAGTCGCGTATTAGGTTTAATTAGATGTAATTGTCGGTCAATTGTTGTGCCCCAAGCCTAGGCGCACCCCAGGCTCTAAAGCTGCGCCCTGGGCCTAGGCGCGCCTAGGCGCGAGCCTAGGCGCGCTTTTAATAACTATGAGTTGACTAGAACATTTCACTTAAGTTAATGTTTGGTTAGGTGGGGAGCGTGTTTCCGATTGTCAAACCTTGTATACTTTCAGATAAAACATGTTAAGAAATCCTGTTAAGTATTGTTCTTGGGTTCCACTCATTTTGCTCAAGAAATGTAAAGACTCTAGGATATTCAATGAATTCTCATATTTTACTTTAAATTCAAATAGTTTTCATACTAGGAGAATCATTGGATTTACTGAAGCTCTTATAACTGTTTTAACTTTTGATTTGCTACATTAAAAAGATTTAACTTAAAGTTGATCATTCTCGTACAGAGAATAAATGAACTAATCCCATTTCCTAAAAAGTTACATCATGTGAACTTAGATATCGTATGGTGGTGGGATACTCAACAAAACCTATTTTCCTAACTTCCGTTTGTTTAGCGTAAAACATTTTCCGGAAAATGATATCCTGCAAAATGTTTTCCGGAAAATGAAAATGTTTTCCGGAAAATGAGATAAACATGTTTAGCGTAAAACATTTTCTCTTTTTTCCGGTGCGAAACAAACACTGGAAAATGGGGAAAATGTTTTCCGGAAAATGTTTTCCCCCAAACAAACGGAGCCTTAATGTAAATTGGAAGCCCGTGTAAGGCTAGGAGAAAACCTATTGTTATCAGGCTGGTATAAACTCTTCCCTTTGACCCCAAAAAAATATCCCTCTTTACTTTTTGGTTTGTCCCAAAAATAATAACCCCATTTCTATATTGGGCGACAATTTAATTCAATTTCGAGAATGTACAATTAAAGCTACATGTTAGGAAAACCATAATCATACGTCCTCACTTATGGATATTCTTACCAATAATTGACACAACCCTATGAAACAGGTCCATGTAATGGTGAAGTTAAGTCCGATGACTACAGCAAAACAAGGTCACGCTTCAAAGGAGTTTCTCCGTCTCAGGATTGTAAGATGTCACCGAGAACTCCGAATAAACAAGGCAATATCTGACTTTAACTTAGACTCATGGAGAAAAGCTTTGCATCTCTACTGTGAGTTTGGAACTAAAGGAGTATTAGTCGAGCTGCGTGGCAAAGGAGGTATCTGTACAAAAGGAAGTACAGTCCGAGATGCCATTACTTTTTTCTGGAATGATTTGCTGCGTGCTTCCTCTCTCACTTTTGAAAAAGAAGTTGATCAAAGAGTGAGGGTGGTCACTTCGATAACCCCGCCTTCTCAAGCATCCTATTTCTTAAAATGCGTACCTGACAAGGTTACAGATGATTCTGGAGCGATGATTTCAGAAGTTATTCTGAAAATGAATCAGTATCGACCTCAAGAAGGCCGATGGTTGTCTCGGACGGTGCTTGATCATGCAGGGAGAGAGTGTTTTGTAGTTAGGATGAGGTACGTTCATCAACTCCCTTATACGTATACATATGCTTATACATATGCATATGCATATACATATACATATATAGTGGTATTATAGATCGTTAAGGATTTGTTTTCCTGGGGGAACTGATTGAATGGCAACGATAGGGTGGCAGGAGGGATTTGGAGGAGAGGGGGTGAAGCCCCTTCAGCAGTAAAACGGGAGGAAAGAATTATAGAACTACGTGAAGGTTCTTGGTCCTATATTGCTGGTTCGATTGGTAGAGCTCCTGGTACGTATGTTGCTAGATTTTAACTAATTAGTATTGATAAAGGTTATTTCATAGACATATATTAATGTTAAAACTCGCTTTCCCCTAATCATTAGCATTGTTGGTCGCATTTGCCATCTAGTACAGCGAAAGTGGTAGGGACCGCAACGCCAAAGACACCATCTGACGGGTGGGACGCTTCATGGAGCTTCTCAACAGGATACCAACTGTCGCTGCAGTGGGGTTCATTAAAATCGCTATCAAGCTTGCGTTATGATTTAAGAAAAGAAACAGCCACAGATTCACAGGTTAGATAGTTCATGTTTCTCATTTCCAACAAAAATGTAAATATAGGTCCAGCAATTCATGTCATGATAATGTGACAGTTGTCACATGCCTACTGCAACCTTTCTTTTTTCCTTTGCTTAGGACAGGCATGGATACTTCCTTGGCAAATTTAATTTCTCCTTTTAATTTCTTTCCCAAAATTTCTTCCCACCTATTTCTTCTTATCTTTCATTTTTTTTTTCCGTCTATTATAAAACTTTTTTAATTTAATTTTCTCCACCTCGATTCCATAATACGATTCACGTTAGCCGACCCCAAATCATTTGGGACCAAGGCTTTGTTGTTGTGGTTGTATATGTCAAGCGAATGTAAAAAACCTTTACAATCCTTTTGCAGGTTAAGTTATTAATAGGGCGACAAATGCAATATTCTCTAAAAAACTCTGGTATGACCAAACAAATGGAAGAAAACACAATATGCGACCAAGAACTGGAAGCGGAAGATGGTGAAGAAGGAGAAGGGTTTATAACACTTGTTCGGTACTCAGAAGAAAACCCATCAGGAAAAGCGACAGCTCTTTTGAACTGGAAACTATTAGCCATAGAATTCTTACCAGAAGAAGATGGGTGTTTTTTGGTGCTTCTTTGCATGTCAGTACTTAGAAGCATATCAGAAATGAGAAAGGAAGATGTTGGGGGATTATTGACTAGAAGGAGATTGAAGGAAGCTAAAGTTGGAGAGAGAGATTGGGGTTCGGTTATAATTCATCCTTCAATGAGTAGTCCGTGTATTTCTTCGCCTTATGTTGAGCCGTGGTATTGGAACCCGGAGGTGATTTTGGCTCCGGGAGTGGATAATGTGGCGAGGCCGCCAGGTTCGAGTTATTCAGTTGCAGAAGGCGGAGATAACTTGTACAAGAGAGCAATTCTTGGTTGAAATTAGGGCTTGTTCTTGGAGAAAGAAGGCCTTTTTCATGTATGTATATGTATTATCGAGGGAATACAGTATGTTGTATAAAAAGTGGACTAATGTGAGCTCTATACATGTAATTTCGATGATAGGTCATGAAATCTTCGCATCATTTCGTGTTATACTCCATCGTCTCGAAAAGATAGTCTACTAGCAGTACTCCCGTGCTATGTGCTATGCACGACAAAATAAATTATGGATTTTTTTTTCAAATAATTTCATTTTAAAAATTTAAATCTCAAAATAATTCACATTTGAAACTATTTGTCAAAATGACCAACTTTTTGAAACTCGCTACACGGTGGTGTAGAGAGTTTATAATTTTTCCGGTTAAAATCGCTACACGGTGTAGCGAATTTAAATTTGCTCAATTTTATTTTAATTTATGCTATTAAAAAAAAACTAAAATTTGAACTCGCTACACAGTGTAGCGAGTTCAAATTACCAAAGCAGGCCACAACCGATCCAAACCAGACCACAACCGATCCAAACCAAATCAAAGGTACAAACTCCGTCTTTAAATTACAAAATAATAATTATTAATAAAGAAAACTAAATAGAAATATTATTTTTTCCATTTCAAATAAATACTTAAAAAATATACTTCTATAAAAAATTATATTATTTGAACGGAATATTCTATGATGGGCCGGGCCCAATATGTTTCTACGAGATATGGGTTCAACAAGCCCGCTAAGGGATCAAGAGTAATGAAGCCCATCAAGGTTTGGGCTATGGCCCGTCGTACAATAGATGGCGGTCGTCGCCAATGAGCAATCAAGCCCACCTAACGACGAGCCTTCCCAACATATGGGTTAGGGCCCGTCTGACGGAGAGTGATCGTCGTCGTCATTGAGCGACCTAATTCACCTGGAGAATGAGGCAACTCACCCGGTCACTCGCTCGTCGAGTTATCTCTCAAGGAGACTACCTTACTGGACATACAGCTTCAGGTCGTCCCTTCATTTAGTTTCCTCAGCAAGCTTGATCGATATACTATTTTGGGATAAAGTCAGACCTACCACTGGGCCATTCTGCACGTGCAATCATGGAACCAGTAGTGACGCCAAAAGTGTACAGGTTGACTTTCCAATATAAGGCAAACAGATTATCCGTGTCAGACACAGCAGTGTCCTTACTTAGGCGAAGCAATCCTAACATGCCACGTGTACGCCTAGGGAACCAAGCTGATCCAACGGTTGGCCACTACCCAATCCAACGATTCAGATGGAAACCCTAATACCATTTCATCCACTATAAATATAAGAACAGAATCATGGACTAAGGTAATGCAATTTTACATATCCACGTATACACACACCCACCATATTATTACTACCTTTCTCCAGTCCATACGCTGATTCTCACGCCGGAGGGCCTTGCCGAAAGAGCCCCGACGCAGTTCACGGTTCTTTTCTTGTGTTGTGCAGATCCAAAGTCAGCCTTAATCATTAGCTGGACCCAGAGCTGAGCTCGAACGTATTCCTGCGTCATCAGATTGGTTCCATTGCCGGGAAATGTTCATCAGTGATCTTCAACAAAAGAAAAAACAACCGGAAAACCTGGAGATGGTGTCAGACGGACACACAGCTAGCAAATCAACCGAAGATGCCGGTCGGCCACCTTCCCCTCAGCAGTGCCAACAGGAAAACCCCAGACCTCCCTCACCTCCACCTAGGAACCCTAATCTGAGGGTTACCAGGTCACATGGTGTGGTTGATGATACTGGCCTTCCTGCAGCAAGAAGGAGAGACAAAAGGCACGCACCTGAGAGACAACAACGACCCCCACTGGAGAGGAGGACAGAGGGAGCTACTGTACGAAATGTGGGAGGCCCCTCCAACCCACATCTCGACAGAACCGCTTTCCTCGTTGAGAGAGCGAATGCTCTTCATGAACTCCTACGAATCCAGAACGAGCTCATACAAATGGCTGAAGACCAACCCCCACAGGCATCCCATAATACTGTCTCGTCGGGAAGAAGAAGAAATCAGAGAGAAAACAATGGTCGTCATGAAGGAATCGCCGTCGGAAACGAATGAATAGTACCACAACTCGATCTCAGGGAGCATCTCAATCAGAGACGAAGTGAAGGACTCCCATCGCAGCGACGACGGGACGAAGCAGATGATGAACTCGTAGAACTCTAGCCAATGAGAATCCTGAGCAGAATCAAAACCAAGTTGTTCGCTGTCGTCAAATGACCCCTTCTCTGAGAAATGAACGAGCGCCGAGCTATAGGGAGAGGACGCGCACTCCTCCTCATCGTGGACGGGAACAGTCACGATCCTATAGGCCGTCTCCACCTCCAAGTTATAGGAGAGAGAGGACCATCTCTCGACGACCTGCTCCCTCCGAGAGGCAACAGTCGAACACCGTTTCCCCGGGACCTCGTCGAGACAGGATCCCTCCCGCCGGCCCTGCAGGCGATGTCGATATGCGTGAATTCCTAAGACTCGAACGTCAAGTTGATGAATTGACGGCTAAAATAAACAATGTGGATAGTGACGATTTAGAGGATGATGTTGGCACACTGAAGCCATTGGCACCATGGATGTTGGAGATGGGACCCCCAGAACCAGGGTTCAAACTTCCTGACTTAAAGCAATATGATGGCTCGACGAGCGCGTTAGACCACATGCAACATCTTGAAGCTCAGATGTGTGTGGTGTCTAGAGCTTCGGGACACGACGATGTAATGTGTAAGGCTCTTACAAGCACATTGACCGATGCCGCTCTGAGATGGTTTAGAAGCCTTCCAAAAGGAAGCATTGATTCATAGAAACAAATGAGGAAGAGATTCTTGGAAAGATTTGCAACAGCCGGAGATCGTCGTAAAACTGTCAACGATCTCAGTAACATCACCCAGGGAGCGAATGAAAGCTCCATGAGTTACTTCAAAAGGTTCAAGAAGTTGGTGGATCAGATCGATGAGGATCTGACAGATCGAGAAATTATCAACTGCTTCAGGCATGGTGTCGTTTCTTCCGCTTTGGACTACGAGCTCCAAGTCCATCCAGCTAAATCCAGAAAGGATCTCTACGCCAAGGCATATGCTGTAGCCGAGGCTGAAGAGAGGAAGTTGCAGAGAGAAGGGAAGGTCGTTAACAACGATGAGGCGGCGAAATCAAAAAAGGATAAGGCAGGAGACAAAGGGAAGAACAAACAAGGAAAGGCTGAAAAAGTACCAGACTCGTATACTCCTTTGACAGTCTCACGGGCAGAGATACTGAGCAATGTGGATTTTGGACGAGCCCCAAAAATGAATCCCAATGCCAAAGGGAAAAAGAACATGAACAAGTATTGTAAGTACCATCGAGACAAGGGGCATGACACTGAAGAATGTTTCAGTTTGAAGAAAATAATTCAAAGGTGGATTGATGACGGTCGTCTTGAATATTATGTAAGGATGGATCGCCTCGCGGGCAACAACCGAGCCCCTAACAACGACCCTCCTGAGAGGCAACCAAGAATGGTCCTGGTCATCTCTGAGGAGACAAGTAAGAATCAAATCAAGAGTGCCATTTACCACCTGAAGAAAGCCCCCCCATGTTCCCCAAAAATTTGAGATTCCGAATGACGTGATAAGTTTCTACCCCTACGAGTTATCAGCCAATCCTTTGGCTCGTCAACAAACACTGATCGTCCCTGGTTTCATTGACAATTGTGAGTCAAGGCGGATATTGATTGAAACCGGGGCAGCCAAAGATATTCTGTTCTACAACGTCTATCAGAATATGGGTCTACCTGACAGTCGCCTAAGTCCCTACTTAGGTCGTCTAGCAGGATTCACCAATCATAGGGTAGACGCCAAGGGACAAATTGACTTTCCCGTCGACATCGGTGACCATCCTTTGAGAACCATCCAGACCGTCACTTTCGTTGTGATTGATGTTATCAGTGACTACCATGCAATTCTCGGCCAACATGGCCAAGCAGCTTTAGGGATCGTCGCTTCCGTCCCTCATCAAAGAATCAAATTTCCTACACGCTCAGGAATCGGTTGTGTGTTGGGGACGGCCCCAGAGTTCATAGAGCATGTGTTGAAGTCCAAATGGACGATCGAAATAGACGACCCTGAACAAATTGTGAAGCTTTCGAAATCAGTCAAGCAAACGACGACCTCCTATTCCAACGTTTCCACAATCAAGTGTGTGGACGAGACCGAAGCCTTTGTTGAGAAATTCCTGGATGACCAACTTGCAGCTCCACAGCTCTTGGTCACCCAGGAATCGGGGGCCGAGCTAGACAAGCTAATTGAAGATGAGGTTCCAGACCTCACCCCCGAAGCAAGGAAAAAGATAAAAGAAATTGTGATTGAGTCTATGGATTTTCGAGACGATGCTCCTGAAATAAAGCTTGCCGACGAGCTAACTGAGCTAGTCATCAACCCAAGCTATCCCGAGCAAAAGATTAAACTGGGGTCTCAGTTATCTACTGAGGAGAGGGAAGAGATAATCTCCCTACTTAAATAAAACCTCGACGTCTTTGCTTGGAGGGTTGAAGACATGAAAGGCATTAGGGAAGATGTGGCCGTCCACAGGCTCGGAGTAAACCCAACAATGAAATTCAAGGAGCAGAGGCTAAGGATTTTTTTCAACTGAGAAGGAGGTTGCAATAAAATAAGAAATTGAGAAGCTGTTGAGCGCCAGGATAATCGTGGATGCTGGATTCACGACATGGTTGGCCAATGTGGTTCTAGTTAAAAAGCCCAATGGAAAGTGGAGGTTATGTGTTGATTTCACCGACCTAAACTTAACATGCCCCAAGGACAGTTACCCCTACCCAGAATTGACAAGCTCGTCGATTCTGTGGCTGGTCACACGACCCTTAGCTTTCTGGATGCATATTCTGGCTATCACCAAATTAAGATGGCCAAGGAAGACATTCCAAAGATGGCCTTCCAGGCTGCAGGGGGAACCTACTGCTACACAAAGATGCCTTTTGGGCTAAAAAATGCCGGGGCAACCTACCAGAGAATGATCAACAAGGTCTTTAAGGGATAGCTCGGTGACAACCTAGAAGCGTACATAGACGACATGGCCGTCAAGTCCAAGAAGAGGAAACACATGGACGACCTTCATCAAACCTTCTCTAACCTACGAGCAAACAACATGGTGCTCAACCCGGCTAAATGTGTTTTTGGAGTTGCAGCAGGCAAGTTCTTGGGATTCATGCTCTCCCAAAAGGGAATTGAGGCAAACCCCGAAAAGATTAAAGCTTTGATTAATATGGCCGAGCCTACAAGCATTAAGGAGGTGCAAAGGCTAAATGGACGAGTGGCGGCCCTAGGTCGTTTCATTTCAAAGTCCGCCGAAAGATCACTTCCCTTCTTTAAGGCTCTTCGTGGTGCAAAAGATTTCAAATGGATAGAAGAATGTTCTAGGTCTTTCAGTCAGCTTAAAGAATACCTTGGCTCCCCACCACTCCTCAGCAGCCCCGTCGCAGGGGAAGACTTATATGTATACCTCTCGGCAAGTGACAAGGCCGTCGCCGCCGTGATGGTCAGGGAGGAGGATGGGATACAGAGGCCAGTGTATTATGTAAGCAAAGCTTTTTCTGATGTGGAAACTCGTTACTTCAACGCTGAGAAAATAGCTTATGCTCTCATCATTGCAGCAAGGACGACCCATCCCATTGTCGTTTATACAGATGCCCCATTACGAAAAATCTTACATTATCCCGAAAGCTCTGGTCGTCTCCTGAATTGGAGCATTGAATTGACCGAGTTTGACATCCAATATAGAGCACGGAAGACCTTGCAAGCCCAAGCCTTGGCTGATTTCTTGATTGAAACAACGTTCAGTTCAGATGACGATCAACAAAGGCCACCTCCAGAAACGAGCAAGGGCAAGCAGGTCGAGGACAAGCCGGAAGAGTTGGCTTTGCCTATTGGATGTTGGAAGATTTTTCCAGATGGGTCGGCTACGAGAGACCTAAGTGGAGCCGAAATTGTACTAGTCGAGCCAGAAAGCGGTACTGTTTTTGAAGAGGTTTTGAGATTCAAGTTCCAAGCGTCAAACAACCAGGCAGAATACGAGGCACTGATCGCAGCAATTGAATATGCTAAGTGCTTCGGGGCAACAAAGATTGTGGCTTATTGTGATTCTCAACTAATTGTCAACCAAGTTCGTGGAGATTACCAAGTCGTTGATTCCACCCTACAGAAGTATCATTCGTTAGTCGGCAAGTTGATACAAGGGCTAGAGTTTTGAGCCATCCAGCGAATTGCCAGGGAGGACAACGAACACGCCGACCTACTTTCGAAGCTTGCCATGGATCAACTGCCAGAGGACGAACATGGCCATCACCTGGCCTACCTCGAGCAGCCAGCTTACGAGAGAGTGAAGATTATGTGTGTTGGAGATGGTCCGAGGTGTTGGGTTGACGACCTGAAGGCCTTTATTGAAAAAGACGAGTTACCATCTGACGAGGTATTGGCACGTCAAATCAAGAGGAAAGCTTCCCGTTTTTCAATCGTAGAGGGCGAGCTTTACAGACGATCCATCACCAGACCACTGCTGAAGTGTGTCCACCCTGACAAAGTGGTAAATCTGCTTTATGAGGTACACCAAGGAGAATGTGGGGGCCATCCTGGGGCCCGTACATTGGCAGAAAAGTTGATCACCATGGGATATTACTGGCCCCATCTATGAGAGGATGCGAAGCAATTCGTGAAGAAATGTGATACCTGCCAAAGATTCACCGATCTTCCAAAACTCCCGACGACAGAACAGACCCCAGTTATGGCAGCTTGGCCATTTGACAAGTGGGGTGTTGACTTGATTGGGCCTTTTCCACAGGCCAAGGGAGGAGTGAAATATGTGATAGTGGCAGTGGATTATTTCTCGAAATGGATTGAAGCCAAAGCCCTAAACAAGATTACAGAAAATAATGCCCTAAGCTTTATCCACGATTCAATATGGTGCCGTTTTGGGATTCCAAGGGTGATTGTTTCTGACAACGGCCTACAATTTTCAAAAAAGTTTGAACAAGAACTGAATAGAATGGGAGTGAAACATTCAAAGTCGTCCGTCGCCTATCCTCAAGGCAACAGGTAAGCTGAAGCGGCAAATAAGCTCGTCTTGTCTGCCTTGTGCAAAAATCTCGAGGGTCGTGATGGGAGGTGGTTGGACGAACTCCCGTCAGCTCTTTGGGCTGTCCGGACAACCACCCGGGGGCCTACAGGGGAAACCCCATTTGCTTTGGCCTATGGTTCTGAGGCCATGGCTCCCGCCGAGCTTCAGCTTCCAACTGATCGGGTGGCATTCTACGACGTCGAGAAAAAAATCCATAGCAGAAAGGTTAACCTTGACCTCTTGGACGAGCGAAGACTGGACGCTCAATTGAGAATGGCCAATTACAAAAAGAGGACCAAGGCGTACCATGACAAGAAGATAAAGAAAAGGACTTTCAAGGTCGGAGATTATGTTTTGAGAAAAATTGAAGCAACGGGCCTCAAAGCCCGTCAGAACAAGCTCTCCCCCAATTGGGAGGGGCCATACATAGTCACCAACGTGGTCAGAGAAGGAACATACAAACTTGCCAAACCCAATGGCGAAAAACTCAAACACCCATGACATGCAAATCATCTCACAAAATACTACTTCTAGGATCGTCGTCAAACCCCAGCGCCCTCAGGGCACAGTACTTTTTGGTTCTTTATGTAACTTTTTCAGAACAAGTTTTTGAAGTTTTTAGAAGCGTTGTAAGGGATATCTATGAATCCCAGTAGTTTAAAAGTGATCAGGAGCTATCCATCAATGTAAGATTGTGGTTGATCAAAAGTTATCAATGGAAATTCGTCGCTTTGTTGACTTCATACCCTACAAACTCAAGAAATTTAGATCGGTCGAAGCCGGACTTCGGCCTTTACACTCACTTTGATCAAGTATAAAGATCAGTCGAAGCCAAACTTCGACCTACATCTACTTTAGCCAAGTATAAAGGTTAGACGAAGCCAGACTTCGTTGATAGCTCTAACGGAATAAGACTACTCGTCTAGACGATCCTGCCTCCGAGCAATGATCTACGGACCTTCGTACTATACCTACGAGCCAATGAGAATTTAAAAAGCATAAGTATGAACAAAGGTCAGTCGCATTGAGACGACCTATGTTTTGGTCATCACTAACGACGACCATACACACTTGTCCCCAAACTTACTCATTTTCTAAATTATTATCATATGCTATCTACGTTAACATACAGATTAACAAGCATAAAATAACCAACATAAATTAAAAAAAATATTGTACGACCCCCTCTAAACAACGAGGAAACGGGCCAATGACATTACATAATACGTAACTTGTTTAAAACATTGTTTGAAACCATAACCAAATTGAAACATTGTTTGCAAAAATTACAAGTCGTTAATAATCATTGCGGACCATCGGCGTTGGTAGGAGACTCATCATGATCAGGACCATCATCAACAAAATGGGCATAATAAGCGTCGAAGTTCTTGGGATCTATGGCCGGGATGGGCCACTCTTCATGCCCATCCTTCTCGTCATCCTCCTTGATGATCATTAAATCATTGTCGTCAAAGGGGATAAGATGGTGGGCTGAACGAGCAGCCGAGTCATATGATTCCTCGACGCATAGATCCGCAAGTTTTCTCACGGAGATCAAGTCCTTGGTTTCCTGATCCACCAGAGCTCGTCGGGCCAGATGTTTGGCGCCGACCTTGAAGAAACCCTTAGCCTTCTCAGTGATCATCAGGAGGCACTCATTGCTCTCCTTGTACTCCTTAACAACATCCAGCTTGGCCTGATCTAAAGCATCTTGATGATCGACCCTCATCTCTTCAACCTGAGCACAAGCAGCGTCAAGATCGGTCTTCATCTTTTCAAACTTAGTCTCAGCGGCACGAAGACCGGTCGTCAAGATCTTCACATCTGCTTCTGCTTTCTCCTTGTCTGACGCCATCTTAGCTTTATCATTCTTTAAGAGGCCGACCTCCACCAGAGCATCGTCCTTTTGTTTCATCAAGGACTCATATGCCTACGTTAGCTCCACAACATTATTTTCTGCTTCGGCAAGCTTCAGCTCTGCTGCCTCCTTGGCTCCCACAGATTGGACGAGCTGCTCACTACCCCAATGCTCGGCGTCAATACACTCCCTGTAATCGGAGGTCATAGGGGCACGCGCCAACCATCCCGAAGAGCGTTGTGTCAACCTTGAGATGACTGGGGGTTAAGTCTTGATAACTTGTCCCTTCATTTTCGTAATAATTTGTCTTTTTTGTCTCGTTGTAAACAACTTAACCTTTCTCGTTTTTTGTCTGGCAGTTCTCACTCAGGCCGACACTGATAGGATCGAAGCAAAGATCATGAGTGGGGCAATCAGAGTCAACGACCGAAGCAAATCCAGGAAGATAGTTTGGCTTCCTTCAGTACAAGTATAGGATGATAAAGAACATCTTGTAAAAATATAGATATGAATTACCTCAGTCTGGATCATCCCAAGACGGGCCAGATAAGTCTCAGGAGATAGTTTGGCTTCCTTCAGCCTCCGAACAAGACCCACATCTCTAGCTCATCGGGTTACGGCCGTCCCCATGATGAGCGGCAATCCATCCCTCTTCAGATATGGGACCCCAGATATTGAAGGAATATTGGTGAGCTGAGTTGCCAGCTCTATCACTTATCCCTCGTCATGCCCGCAGAGTACGAGCCGGAGGCTGAAGGGTCGGAGGTAGAGGGAAGATCGAAGAAAGCCTTCTTAAATCTCTCTTTCTCTCCTCCAGAGCCCGCAGGAGGATCCTTCCTTTTCCTGGAGACGTGGCTCCCTTCGCTGACCTCCTCAGGGTTGGAGTCAGAGCTCCCGACGGTCTCAGGGTTGACATGCTCACCCTCCTCAACAACGATCATCTGCTTGTTAGCACCGGGATCAATACTTGTCTCAACCTCAGTTTCTGTTGCTCTCTCAGGCGCGTCCACAAGAACTTGATGACCGCCAGTGTTCAACCCTTCAACTACGGGCTCCCTTTCAATGAGGGGGATGGCACCAGAAGCTTCCTTAGGAAGCTCTTCATTTCTCATCGTCATTTTTTCCTGGCGATCAAACACGGCGTTAGATTCTGCTCGGTTCTTCCTGGATTTGCTTCGGTCGTTGACTCTGATTGCCCCACTCATGATCTTTGCTTCGATCCTATCAGTGTCGGCCTGAGTGAGAACTGCCAGACAAAAAACGAGAAAGGTTAAGTTGTTTACAACGAGACAAAAAAGACAAATTATTACGAAAATGAAGGGACAAGTTATCAAGACTTAACCCCCAGTCATCTCAAGGTTGACACAACGCTCTTCGGGATGGTTGGCGCGTGCCCCTATGCAGTTGACACAATTCTCAACCCAGTCCAAGTTATCGTGGACGACCCAGATGGGGTAGAGGGCATCTAGATTGATCTTTACCAAAGGTTCTGGCCCTATCGACGGCTTAGACATCATGCCGGCCCTAATATATCTCCATTGTGAAGCCTCGATGTCTCTATACGACACCCAACCAAGGTCTAACAAGGCGTCAATCTTCTTCTCTAACTCGTCGGCCCACGGAGCCGGCCACACATACTCATCAGCAACCATCCTCTGACTCTCCAGAAATGGGAATTGCCAACCTACCCTACTCTCAACAACGATCATGTGGTTCTCCCAGCCGTAGACCTTGTTTTGGGTATCCAAAAACAGCCCTCGTACATTCCGGTGAGATGCCACACTGACAATGGATTTCCCCCGGAGATTAGATCTGGTCGTCTTGTAGTATTTATGAAAAACCTTGTTGCAAGGCCCGTGGCCTAGAAATCTGCAGACTACGATGAAGGCGAACAGAATTCTAACGGCGTTGGCTGTTAGTTCCATTGGCACACAAGACGAATCCTCAAGGAACTCGTTGATAAAGGGGTAATCTCAGGCCAAGCTCGAAATGCTTATAAAAAAAGGCTACTTTTTCCTTGCTGGTGAGAAGGGCTTGTCGACGGGGCTCGTACTCAGCCAGATTGAGATATTCAAGTCTATAGGATGAGGCCTGAACTCTGAAGGAGTCTCGTAGGGCGTTGATCATTTGGGTCCCAACATCCTTCCTCCAGGGCAAGATTTTGGGTATGGCCCATCGCCCTTCTGTCCCGGCTCCAAAGCCTCGTTCATTCCTCCCAGGTCGTACACTGGTGTGGAAGGCATTAACTATGCGAGGACCCCCGACACTTGTGCTGACCTCGTTGGTTCCTTGATCCAGTTGTTGGGTACGACCGTCGTGATCCATTGCTACAAAACAAGTGGAAAGAGCAAGGGAATCAGTCCTAAAATCCTTAGGCAACGACCTATCTAAGGGCAACCTAGATTCCCCTGAAACCGAACTCCTAAGTGAATCACGATGAGACAAGGAATAGTTGGCTCGTATATGACTGGGTAGATCGTTCATTGACCTGAAAGGTGTTACCCTTGGATCATTTTCCTCAAATTCCCCAAGAACCTCACCGACTGGAAACCCCAAAGGCTCATTTTCAAAATCAAATTTCTCCAAGATTGAAGAGCATTCAACCAAAGGGATTTCCCTCCAAATGCCCCTAGCACATTTATATACCCGCTGGTTTAGCCCAAAACCAAATTTAACCCCTCTCTCAAAGCTTATTGTTCTGGGCGCCATTGAACGAACTCTTAAACCCCAAGAAAAACCCAGAAAGCGAAGAACAATCAAAGAAATTACCTGGTGAAGGATTTGCAGATGAGTTTTCCGGTGGGAGATCGAAAAAATCTCTTATCCAAGCTCCCAGTTGCCGTACGAACGGAGAAGCCAGAACCGTGCAAGTCGCCGGAGAGGGATTTGATGTTATCGGAGTTCTTCTTGCTGGTCGCCGGAATCTTTCTCCTTGCTAAGTGCTCTCGAAGGTTTTGGGTGCAAAAAGTTCGAAATGGAGAAGGGGGGAGGTTTTCATACTCAGAGAAGATGAAAGGTTTTGACCTGGGAAACCCAAACGGTTTAATAATGGGGGGCATTAAATACCCTCTGTGATTTCCGAGGGGAATGTCCCATCATGGGACGCGTGTCATTTAATGAAGGAATCCTGGCCATCCACGTCATCAATGTTGACGTCACCACAATTTAAATTTCAAATTGACGGTCGTACGGATAACGCTAATGGGAAAACGTTTTAACTCCTGGACCGTCAAGACGACCCATGAGTTGGGGGCCATTGAACAGAATATTCTGTGATTGGCCGGGCCCAATATATTTCTACGAGCTATGGGTCCAACAAGCCCGCTAAGGGATCAAGAGTAATGAAGCCCAATAAGGTTTGGGCCATGCCCGTCGTACAATAGATGGCGGTCGTCGCCAATGAGCGACCAAGCCACCTAACGACGAGCCTTCCCAACATATGGGTTAGGGCCCGTCTGACGGAGAGTGACCGTCGTCGTCATTGAGCGACCTAACTCACCTGGAGAACGAGGCAACTCACCCGGCCACTCGCTCGTCGAGTTATTTCTCAAGGAGACGACCTTACTGGACATACAGCTCCAGGTCGTCCCTTCATTTAGCTTCCTCAGCAAGCTTGATCGATATACTATTTTAGGATAAAGTCAGACCTACCACTGGGCCATTCTGCACGTGCAATCACGGAACCAGTAGTGACGCCAAAAGTGTACACGTTGACTTTCCATTATAAGGCAAACAGATTATCCGTGTCAGACACAGCAGTGTCCTTACTTAGGCGGAGCAATCCCAACATGCCACGTGTACGCCTAGGGAACCTAGATCCAACGGTTGGCCACTACCCAATCCAACGGTTCAGATGAAAACCCTAATACCATTTCATCCACTATAAATATGAGAACATAATCCTGGACTAAGGTAATGCAATTTTACATATCCACGTATACACACACCCAACATATTATTACCACCTTTCTCCAGTTCATACGCTGATTCTCACGCCGGAGGGCTTTGCCGGAAGAGCTCCGGCGCAGTTCACGGTTCTTTTCTTGTGTTGTGCAGATCCAAAGTCAGCCTTAATCATTAGCTGGACCAAGAGCTGAGCCCGAACGTATTCCTGCGTCATCATTATTCATTTCAAAAATAAATATTACTTTCGACTCAAAATGAATAACCAAAAAATAATACTATATTTTTTATCCAAAAAAATGAGCATTACTTCCTTCATCCCAATAAATATTTTAAAAATTAATACTACTTCATTCGCCTCTAAAATTAATGTTTGTAAGGTTTGTGCATTCGTCTCTAAAATTAATACTCATTTATTCAATAAGATGAAGTAGAGCTAATGGCTTTATGAGCCATCAAGATTTTTTTATTTTTTATTTTGGGTACAAAAGAACCACCTAGAATTCAATTTCAAATACCATTTGCTGAAGACCCAAATGTGTTACCCAGAGAATATCCAACGGTGTACCTAATTAAGACTTCACCTCCTTTTATTTTTGCGAGGATTGAAGACAATTTGTCGATTTAATGGTGAATAATTTTTTAGCCAAAAACTTGTAAAAAACGCGTTTTTTTGTTAACTTAACAAAAAACGTGTTTTAAAATTACTTAAAAACCCATCTCTCTCACAAAAAGCTCACTACTCACTCTCTCTCTACACGGAATACTCTCTCTCTAAACGCAAAACACAAGCTCGCTCCTAATCGTCTTCTTCCTCACCATTCGCCGGCTCCTAATCGTCTTCTTCCTCACCAATCGCCGGCGACCACCAGTCCTCTGTCAAAATCCAATTACTGGCGCCCCTGTTCCCCTCAATCTCCTTACCGTAAAACCCGTCGCCCTGCTGTGTTCTCCTTCGGTTATGCGGCACCTCTGAATCTCACGTCGACAAGCTCAAGCCCTCTGCTTTCGTTGCCAACGTGAATCCAAACACCAATGAACGAAGGTCTCACTTTGTTCTTTGATTCAGGGCTCCAAACACCAATGAACGAAGGTTGTTGATTTTAATTTATACTTCTCCCTTGCGTTTATTTTTTGATTTGATGGTGATGGAGTTTGTTGATTGCCAAGGCATAGGTTGAGGGATGACCGAGGGAGTGGTGAAGAAGACGATTGGGGAGAGCTAGGTCGCCATGAAAGCCGCTTTAGAGAGAGAAGCTCGTGGTGGGTGTCTGTTGAAATTGGAACTGCCGAGAAGTTGATTTGGGCATATTGCCAGCCTCTGTCTATTTAATTACCAGTGTATATGTTTTTTAATGCCAGTATATGTATTTGAGTACCAGTTTGGGCATTTGCTGTTGGGGGATTTGATGTGCCAGTGCTAGGGATTTGATGTGCTAGTGTTAGTGTAAATTAATGTCAGTGTATGTGTTTTTGAGTACCAGTTCATGTGTTTTGAGTGCCAGTGCATGTGTTTTTGAGTGCCAGCAAAAAAGAGTACCAGTGCATGTGTTTTGGAGTGCCAGTGCATGTGTTTTTGGAGTGCCAGTGCATGTGTTTATGAGTGCCAGCAAAAAAGAGTACCAGTGTTTGGTGTAAAAAAGTGCCAGCACATGTACTGGCACTTATTGATACTACAACGGGCACTTTTATAAGTGCCAGTATCAATGTTAAAAAGTGCCAGTGTACTCACTGACAATTTTTAACATTAACACTGGCACTTGAGAAAAGTGTCAGTTTCATGTTTATAAAATGTCAGTATGAAATCACTGGTCATTTGTAATATTAACACTGACATTTATCATGGTTGCCAGTAATTACGAAAATGTCACCGTTTGTTTTGAATAATAATGCCCAACGCTTTGGAAAAATACGTTTTTTTTTATCTTAAGAAAGAACTAGTTTTTTATAAGACCAACTCAATTTTTTATCATTATTTTGAAACGGAGAAATTAATATAAACTATACGTTTTGTTAAAAATTGAATTCGGATAGTTAGCGCAGTTATTGCTTTTGAACTTTTCATTGAATTAATTATTACATCAGATAAAAATATCAGTATTATTCTTATATATTACTCATTTTTATATTATTTCTCTTCATAAATTCAATTAATAAAGTGATACAAATTTTAATTTAATGATTGAAAAAGAAATTTAAATATTTTAAAATAAAAATGACAATTACTTTTACACCAAAATTTTATCTAGAAACCACACTTATTATTTTGGCAGGAGGTAGTAATTGCAAGCCTTAAATCTATACTATATACTCCCTCCGTCCCAGAACAATCTTCACACTTTCCCTTTTGGGCGTCCCAAAACTTACTTCACACATTTAAAACTTACCTAAAATGGAAAGGAATCTTTACTATTCCCTCCACTCATTCTCTCTCCTACATTATTTTAATACTCACAACACCATTATAATTTACTATTCTCTCCACTCATTCTCTCTCCTATTTTATTTTCACACTCACAACACTTTCAATATAATACTCCCTCCTTAAAACATATGCAAACAGTGAATGTGAACATTGTTCTGGGACAGAGGAAGTATACTATAGTATTTTAAAGTAGGCAAAAATATCTGAGAAATTGCCATGTAAACACTATTTTGATTTATCTTGAATCTTAAGCTGCCAAGTCATCAATCTTATAGCTGACTAGAATTACATTCAAGAAGATACCAAAAAGTATGCAAATGGATATATAATAGGTATTTAATTGTTGATGGATACAAGGTATCAGTTCTATAAGAAACTAATATAAAGAGAAGAATGACTCTATATAACCATAAACTGATAACTACTCATTAAATCATATGTAGTAGGATTAGTAACTGATACACTCAAGCAAATAAAAAGAGGTATGTGAATGTGTATGAACTATTCATTAACATTCATTATTTGTATGTAACAATTAGTAACTGAAACATATACATTTATCTAATAATTAAGATTGTATTAACATAGACCTATTCCATAAGAGTAGTTACATGTACCATGTATCTATCTGGTGATTTAGACTTGATAGTGTTGGCATACTAAACAAATTCATTAACAACATACACATCATTATTAACATGTAATAGGATTAGTAACTGACACACATTCAAGAATATAGCAAGAGGTATGCGAATGGGTATGAGCTAATAACTATTAATTGACATCACACATCATTATTTGTAACTAATATAATTAGTAATCGAAACATATACATTTTATCTAATAATTAAGATTGTATTAAAAGAGAGGTATTCCATAAGGGTAGTTACCTGTACCATATATATATATATGTATATATATATATATATATATATATATATATTTATATATATATATACATACTTGGTGTTTTAGACTTGGTAGTGTTGGCATACGAAATAGAACAGTCATAGGAGTTACATAGTTTTGTCCTTTCACTGTCCAATTGATAATCTCTGTTGGAAATTAATTAACAGCACCACATATTAAACAAGTAATTTAATCAACAATAGGGGAATTTATTAATCAAGTCAAGATCGTACCATTTAATAAGCCAATAGCAAAACGACAGCAAGAAAAACGGGATCAGGAAAAACAAACAGAAACAAGAACACAAACGATTAGAAAACTTATCGTGATTTGATCGAGTCGCCTTAGGAAGACTGTCCTAAGAGAAAATATTGCCCCCAATTGGTGCAACTCAGGTACATGCAAATTTCTCCGAGGATAAAACGATCACAGATTACGTATCAAGAAAGATAAGCACACAGGTAGGTAATCGCCGGCGGTCCTATCTCAATCGCCTTGATTCTCACGAACAAATCTCTACGAATAGGGAGTAATTTAACAATGAAGTAAAGCAAGAGAATTGATTTTTTGTACACCAGCGCGGCCGCCCTTGGCCTTGGCGCGGCCGCCCTCCAGCTCAGAACTTCCGACTTGATTTTTCCTTAGCCAAATTCAGTTCAAGCCACCGACGCTCCAAGGTCATAGGACTATGAACTTTCATACCACATATATAAATATTCCAACAATCCCCCACAAGTTCATAGAAATATGACGTGTACAGATTGTCCATTGTAATACTTTCAGTAATGGTACCTTCCGGCTTGAACCACTACCTATGTTATCCAACGCAAACCTCCACAGGATCAGATGAACGGGTGTCTTGAATCTGATGCCTTTAGATGTAGAGGCCTTTGCTGGTAACAAACACGACAAAAGCTATGATAGGCCCTCTATCGAACAGTTGACGCTTATAAGCCATACGTCCCGATCCTCTATCATGAGTGCTTTCAAGGAATAACCCGAATTCCTCTAGTTGCGGCCAACAACAACACTCACTTAGCTGGGCATCTCAGAAGATGTACTGCTAACATCTTGTCTAAAAGACTTGATCCCATTCAAAGTTCCAAACTTTTACTTTACTAGCAGCTACAAGCACCCCTAGGCTATTCAGGGGATAGACTCAGACATGTAACATGTCAATCTAACTTTAGGTGCTCCGACTCACCCTACAGCTTGTTATTACCACATTGAATCTCCTTTGTGGGATCTCCACTCAGGTAGATTGGGTTGCTACTGCGTATGAATCGAGACGGGGTTCGAGACCCGTCCCCAACCTAGATTTTTGAACTAGAGCAAATTCTAGCCCTTTGGTTAAAGGATCAGCTGTGTTATCCTTGGTACCAACATAATCAACAACTATCACCTTCCGAGACACAAGATCCCTTATAGATTTTAATCTAATTTGGATGTGTCCTGGTTTTACAGTTGTACTTGACACTTTTCAGTTTCTCAATTGTGGCAGTGTTGTCACAATGTACAGAGATAACAGGCATGGACTTACTGACCATGGGCAACTCAGACATAAGTCCTCGAAGCCATTCAGCTTCCAATCCAGTGGTGTCAAGGGCAACTAATTCTTCCTCAAATGTAGACCTAGACAACGGAGTTTGTTTGGTCGACCTCCAGGCGACTGCAGCTCCGCCTAAGGTGAAAACATACCCCGTACAGCCATAACTCCCGGAGTTATAGGCAATCCAGCTTGCATCACTATATCCTTCAAGAACAGAAGGATATCTTCCGTAATGCAGCCCAAGGGAAATCGTTCCCTTCAAGTACTTGAGAACTCTATCAAGAGCTTCCCAATGTGCTTTGCTTGGACATTGAGTATATCTAGCCAACCTAGTAACCGAGTAGGATATATCCGGTCTAGTACAATTGGCAAGATACATCAAACTTCCAATAATTTGAGAATATCTCAACTGAGCCATCGGTACTCCACTTTCATTCTTAGTAAGTGCAGGTGAAGGATCATATGGAGTCTTAGCTACTTTGCAATTCTTATAACCAAATTTCTCAATTACACTTTCGATATAATGAGATTGCGATATGATTATGCCACTAGTTGAACGAGTCAACTTAAGGCCAAGAATCACACTAGCTACTCCCATATCCTTCATCTCAAACTTACTTTTCAAGAATTCCTTAGTAGTATTAATTATCCTCATATCCGTTCCAAACAACACGATATCATCGACATACAGACATAAGACAATACTACTATCACCAATATTTTTGCTATAAACACACTTATCAAACTCATTAGTAACGAAGCCAAACGATGAGACAATTTTATCAAATTTCTCATGCCACTGCTTAGGGGCTTGTTTGAGTCCATATAAGGACTTAACAAGTTTACAAACATTTCTCTCATTGCCAGAGGCCTCAAAACCTTCAGGTTGATCCATATAAATTTCTTCCTCTAGATCGCCATGCAAGAAAGCGGTCTTAACATCCATCTGATGGATAGGAAGATCATATACAGAGGCCAATGCTATAAGCATTCGGATTGTAGTCATTCTAGCAACAGGCGAATAGGTATCAAAATAGTCTATTCCCTCCATTTGCTTGAATCCCTTAGCCACTAACCTAGCCTTAAACTTATCAACGGTTCCATCCGGTTTCAGTTTCCTTTTGAAGACCCACTTACATCCTATCGTGCTACAACCAGTAGGGAGATCGACCAATTCCCATGTCCCATTAGAGACAATAGAATCCATCTCACTCTTAACAGCATCCTTCCACTGCTTGGCATCAGTAGTGGCCATAGCAGCTTTGAAGGTTAGAGGATCACCCTCGACATTGTAAGTGATGAAATCATTTCCATAGTCCTTGGTGGTCCTTGCCCGTTTGCTCCTTCTTGGTTCAGTCTCATCGTCAGAATGAGTTGCACTAGAATCAACCCCCACATTTGTCAGCCCCTCTACTTGAGCAGGAATGAAATTAGTGGTTGGGTTAGATTCTTTAGGAAGTCCGTCTTTCATGGGAAATACATCCTCAAAAAATGTTGCATCATGTAACTCAACTATAGAGTTCACATCTATGCCAGAAATTTCAGATTTTATAATAAGAAATCTCAATGCATAACTTGTTTCAGAATAACCTATAAAGATAGCATCCACAGTTTTAGGTCCAAGCTTTTTCCTTTTATGTGCGGGTACGAGTACCTTTGCAAGGCACCCCCACACTTTTAAGTGTTTCAGGCTTGCCTGTCTACCTCTCCAAAGTTCAAACGGACTTTCCTTTCTATGTTTAGGAGGTACTCTATTCAGAATATGGCAAGCCGTATTCAAAGCCTCTCCCCACATATATTTGGGTAGTCCAGAACTTATGAGTAAACTGTTAATCATATCGGTAAAGGTTCTATTCTTACGTTCAGCTACACCATTAGATTGAGGAGTGTAGGGAGGAGTCTCTTCATGTACTATTCCGTTTTCTTGGCAATAATACATGAATGGGTTAGACTCATATTCACCTCCTCTATCAGACCTTAACCACTTTAGTTTCTTGCCAGTTTGTGTTTCTGCTTCATTCTTAAATATAGTGAATTTATCTAATGCTTCATCCTTAGAATTAAGCAAGAACACATAACAGTATCTACTAGCGTCATCAATAAAGGTGAGAAAGTATTTCTTTTTGTATTTGGTCAACAAGCCATTAAATTCACAAATATCAGTATGAACTAAATCTAGAATTTCAGAATTTCCCACAACCGATTTAAACGGACCTTTTGTAGATTTAGCTTCAACACATACATGACACTTAGAATTTTTATCAATAGCATGTTTAGGAATAATATCTAAATTCATCATTCTTTTCACAGAATCATAATTAATATGTCCTAAATGACCATGCCAAACATTTGAAGATTCAATGGAATAAGAAACAGGATAATCAATAGAACTAAAATTATTGTGCGAACAAACATCAGTTTCAACTCTAATTTTAAATAAACCATCCGAGGAATAACCTTTCCCCACAAAACTACCAGAATCCAAAATTATGACCTTATTACATTTAAAAGAAATTTCCAATCCTTCCCTAACTAAACTAGAACCACTAATAATGTTGCGACGAATATCAGGAACGTGATACACTCGATGCAGGGTAAGAATGCGCCCATTAGGAAACCTCAGGTCCACGCGTCCAGTCCCAAGCACCTTTGCAGCACTAGAGTTCCCCATCGTCACTGATCTACCACGTTCAGGCTGGTAAGACACAAATAGCAATTTATCAGCACAAACGTGCACATTTGCCCCAGTGTCAACTAGCCACTCGTTGGGTTCATAGACAGTAAAGATTTCAGGATAAGAGGTTACATACTTTGTAACCTTGCAGGTCAGAGCGCCAACTCCAGGTGCGTCAGAGTCAGGATCATCATAATCCTTCGGACCCAACACCATGTTGACAGCAGGATGGTCATCAGCAGAGCCTTGTGGTCCTTTTCCTTTCTTGGACGGGCAGTCCCTAGAAAAGTGTCCACCTTCTCCACAATTCCAGCAATTCAGTTTTGCTTTTGGCTTCTTAAAGTTATTTTTCTTCACTTTAATCTTATCATGGTTTTCTTTATCCTTAGAGTAAGTTTTCACAGCTTTTTCTTTAAACTTGCTTTTACCAGTCACCATATTAGCAGCAAACTCCACAGGTACGCTCGGTTGGTTACCATTGTGCACCTCCTGAATCGCAATTGCATTCATCAGCTCATTGAGTGTCAAGCTTCCTGTACGATGCTTGAGGGTCATACCGAATTCCCCCAAGATCGAGGAAACTTCTCAATAATAGCCATGACCGCAAACTTCTCAAGAAGTCCCATGTCAGCATCCTTGAGCGATTGCAAAATGATTTGGAGTTCGTGCACTTGGTCGGTAACCGACTTTCCCTCGCTCATGCGATAATTCAGGAACTTACCCACTTGGTACTTTTCCACACCGGAGTCATCGATGCTGTACTTTGTTGAAAGTGACTCCCACAGTGACCCAGCAGTGAGAGGAGCAGAGCAATAGACATCAAAGAGTGCATTCGACAAAGCTGACAGAATGCATCCTCGAACAACATCGTCCTGCTCCTTTCACTGTTTAACAGTAGCCACACTAGCGGTATCATCGGCTTTTAGAGCGGGACATTGAGATGACAGCATACCAGACATGCCCTTAATTGACAGCCAGATCTTCATGCGTTCAGACCAACGCTTGAAGTTCTTTCCAGCGAACTTCTCCGGAAGATCTGAGGTGTCAACTAGGGACTTAAAGGGAGAACTAGAGGTACTACCAGACATGATTCAATAAACTATTTTCTCTTAGACTGTTGGAAATTAATTAACAGCACCACAGATTAAACAAGTAATTTAATCAACAATAGGGGAATTTATTAATCAAGTCAAGATCGTACCATTTAATAAGCCAATAGCAAAACGACAGCAAGGAAAACGGGATCAGGAAAAACAAACAAAAACAAGAACACAAACGATTAGAAAACTTATCGTGATTTGATCGAGTCGCCTTAGGAAGACTGTCCTAAGAGAAAATATTGCCCCCAATTGGTGCAACTCAGGTACATGCAAATTTCTCCGAGGATAAAACGATCACGAATTACGTACCAAGAAAGATAAGCACACAGGTAGGTAATCGCCGGCGGTCCTATCTCAATCGCCTTGAATCTCACGAACAAATCTCTACGAACAGGGAGTAATTTAAAAATGAAGTAAAGCAAGAGAATTGATTTTCTCTCCAATATCTCATCATAAATTCGGCTGGAGGAAGTATTGTATTTATACATATGGTAATTTAGGGTTTAGAGTCTTAATAAGACTTAAAAACTGCTGCAATTCGGCCCAGGAAAATCACCAAACCCGACATGAGCGCGTCCGCCCTCGAGGCTGGCGCGACCGCGCTACACATCAGGCAATTCACGTCGAGTTCTCTGTACACCAGCGCGGCCGCCCTTGGCCTTGGCGCGGCCGCCCTCCAGCACAGAACTTCCGACTTGATTTTTCCTTAGCCAAATTCAGTTCAAGCCACCGACGCTCCAAGGTCATAGGACTATGAACTTTCATACCACATATATAAATATTCCAACAATCTCCTCATTTATAAATATCTTATATTTCAACAAATCACATCATCATCTCATTTGTCCCTCAAAGCTTTAAACATATTGATAATCTCAAATTCATGGCATCAAGGCCGATTTTGGTTAACCAGCTTGGGCAAGGGCAATTTGACAAGAAGATTAACGTGCGAGTCACAAGGATGTGGAAGTCATATAATAATAAGAAGGCTAGAGAAGTCATGAGTTTGGATTTTTTAGCAGTTGATGAAAAGGTTAGCATAAACTATTGATTATCTATGTTAGACATGTTTATTCCTTATGTGTGCCTAGAATAACTAATAATAATCAACCAATAATCTTTTATACAAGGAGAAGCTATCCATTGCTGCATTCGTAGCAGGTTTATACCTGATTTTGAAGGTTTACTTACTGAAGGGAAGTTCTATAGCATTAAGAATTTTGTTGTTGCCATATATAAGACTGGATATCGTGTCTTGCAACGTGACCTCTACATTTTGCTGGATGCATCATCAATTGTTGATGAACTTCTGACAAATTTACCACATGTTCCTCGATATTTTTTTCAAAGTGTTCCATTTAACTTGCTGGAAGAAACAAGTCAGCAACGCATGTATCTATGTGGTATTATTTTTATTTAAAAAAAAAATTGTTTTTCTATTTTTTTACTAAAGTTCCAAACCCCTAACTTATTACAAATTATGTTGTGCAGATGTGGTTGGCATTGTTGTTGGAATTTCACCTGTTGGTCAACGAATGATTAACAACCAGTCGGTTTCATTGCAGTGTATTGATATCCAGGATGCAAGGTATTTTTGATACATGTAAATAAATTGATATATGATTTTGCACATTTATTAACTTAAAAAAAAATCATTGAAAGGAAGATAAGATTGACTCTCTGGGGTGAAGAAATGATTCAAAATGCCAGTATAGTTGGGATGAGTAATCAACGTGTTTGGGTGATTTCATCTACAATAGTTCGCGTCGATACAAATGGTTAGTTTGATATTTAATTTCTTTTGGAGAGCATTAAAATTTCCCTGCTCATTTGGAAGTTTAATTTTTTATATATTTCATTTGATTACAGGGAATTTAGGCATATCATCAAGTGGTGCAACGAGATTTTATAACAACATCGAGATTTCTGAAATCCATAATTTTTTGTCTAGGTATTTCCTTCTTTTCCTTTCCCCTAATGCACAATGTATTTCAAGGAAACTAAGGAATAGTTTATTCACGTTTATCCCTATGATGGGTGTATATTTATTATTGTAGGTTGGAGCCCAATGATGCGGATAGAAGCTTGGACAATATACCAATGCATAACAGCTTTGTCTACAAAGACGAGTACGAGCAACACAAGATGACTATTAAGGATATTAAAGAGAAATTGGATGATGTAGATCCATTGGTAAATGCTATATACTTTTTCTAACTGTTTTTGATCTATGATATATGTTTTTCGTCATTTAGGTATTTGTAAGTTAGGTTTTACATAAAAATATAATTACATCTACGTATTGCTTATTATTGTAGAATAAGCCAATATATGTGTGTGCAAACATTACACATATTGAGGCAATGAATGGTTGGAAGTACAACTCCTGCATTGCATGTAAGAGAAAGCTTCAATTTGTGGAAGGAAAGTTGTTTTGCGTTAAATGTAAAGGATATGAGAACTATGCTGTTTTAAGGTAAGTTTATATTAAAGGATATGACATGTTTTCAATAATATCCATATGATAGTTACAATTATGTGTTTATTTTCCTGTAATGATCCAGATATCGAGTTGAGGTGACCCTAGATGACGGTGAGGATTAAATAACATGTGTCATGTTTGACCGTGAGGTCGAGAAGCTTATCACCATTAGAGCCGGTGATTTAGCTCAACTCATAACCGAGGTAAGTAAGCTTAAGTTTTTAGCTTTTAACGTATGTGATCTTATAAAGAATATACTTTTATTCGCGCTAATGTTTAATTTTATAAACTACAGGAAGATGATGTTGACCCAATACCAAGGCAAATTCAGCGGATGCTTGGAATTTCCAAAATCTTTCAACTCAAGTTTAATGAACAAAGTCGTGGCACTAACAATGAAAATTTCACAGTGGATCGAGTCCTTGGCGAAGATGATATTAAGGAACGTACTCCAGATAAGGTTTGTTTATAAATTGAGCGGTTGTATGAGATTTTAATGTTTATATGGTTAGAGGATTTCAATACTTATTATTACAAGGAAAGTCTCAAGCCATTGTGGAAAATGCTATTGCTGATATATGTGTCAAAACTCCTTTTAAACAGGAGAAAAGAACCTTGAATGGTTCGAGGCTTGTGTCCTCATGTTTACAATTTTTCTTTTTCATGCAGAAATTAATCAACATACATTTTAATTTATTTGTTGTTTCTTTGACAGTAGCAATGTGGATTCTAATTTGTCGGTTGCAGCCACCGCATCTACTGAACCTTCCTCAGTTGAGAAGGACCAGGATGGAAAAGTTACAAAGAAAGTGAAAAGAGCATTGAACTATTAATTTATAGTAATTTGAACTATTTTGCTTTTAGATCAAACTTTGATGTAATCTGAGTTTTCTCTTTAAAGTTGACTGTCTTTGACTTTTTTGAATTTATGTTTCAGACTTTTAGTCTTTAAAATTCTGAATTAATTTTAGTCTTTAAAATTATGAATTAATTTTAGTCTTTAAAATTCTGAATTATTATTGTTTTGTGAAATATGTTCATGTTTATGGCACACCAAATGTAAGATATACTTTTTCATTCATCAAATTAAATAATACAAGAAACAGAGACAAAATAGAAATATGGAGAGTCTGACCTGATAGAAATCAAAGAATACTTAAAGCTTTTCTTCGAATAAAGTACAATAATAACAAGAATAACAAGCTTGGCGCACTTAAACAATACCTGGTAATAGCTCATTTCCACTTATATGAACGCCTTTCTTAATTCGTGCATTTGAGATTCATAGGTCTGCCACTTATAGCTTTACCTAAACATCAAGGGAAAATAATTCATTTGTCACAACTATGTAAATAATCATGTTAAGCTTTTATTTTTCATTAATTTTGCATAACTTATTTTGCTACCTAAGCTGTGTGCTTCAATGATTAAGTATCTGAAGTACTTTTCTCCAATACATCTCTAATTTTTAAAATGTGATAAAGTCATTTAATAAAATACTTTAAATATAAATCATATTTGAAATAAAAAGTAGAAGGGAAAAACCCTAATATCAGATTTTGTAGATATCATGAGAAGTATGTCTATTTATTTAGATATACTTAAGTATAGATTTTGGAAGTAATATTTTTGAGACGATACAAACAATTGTTTCGGAATAACTGATGAAGGACTATAATTCAAAGAATATTGCTTTTACGAGTTGATACATGGTTTTTGAGGATTAATTAATATTTTTGATAACCAAGATATCGAAGTTCCAACTAATTGTAATTTGGAAAAACATTTTGTTGCTGTTTTGAATAAACAATGTAAGTCATTAATACACGGGAATAGGTTAACATATAGATTTTAGACGGTTACAATAATTTAAAGTGTATTTAATGGCATAAAAAGCTAACTTATGATTTCAATTGATTACTATGAAATGTCAATAGTCATTACAATGTAATTGTGAATGGTTTGTATTCTTATTCATATGGAAATAGTGAGTTAGGGGTCATTCTATAATTGATTCTCTAAGAGAAGCTACAACTCTTTCGTCCATAGATAATCAAGGGAACCATTTCACAGATTCATTCAGTAAACAGTCGAATTGACAAGCAGGAAAGATATACTTACCATTGTTGTATTTCTTAATATTGTCCAATGTATATTTGATTTATTCTAATGTTTAGTTTTCTCTTCTCTGAATTTGTAGTTTTTTTTAAATCATAGCAGGAAAAAGTAATACAAAAATGAAAAGAAAAAGGGGGCGGCCTGCACTTAACTTGCATGAGTTGAAAATAGGTAAAATATTAATATTTTATGGCTACTTCAAGTACCTATGATTGGTTAGATATTAAGATTTGGATATTTTAAATGTGCCAGATATTCCCTCGAAAGAAATGGCCAAAAGGAATCGACTGATTCGACGTAAAATAATGTTAAAAAAAAAGAAACATGAGAAATGTTGCAAGAGGCTCAAACATTGTTCCAAATGACTCGAGCCATACTGATATACCAAGTGTGTGAAAGCTATAATGAATAAGTCTCCTTCATGCTCTTGACAAAAATAAAGATAATGTTTATTAACAAAAGGTTGTATGTCTTTTTGATAAACATGTTTTTGCATTTTGTTTTAGACACATCTCATATTGGATCAAAGATGTCCAAGTTGGATAACCACATACGAATTGAATATGCAAGGCTGTGTAGAAAAGAGCGTATGCAAATTCTAAATGAAAGGAAAAATGTGAATTCAAGATCATTGAAAGATGTACCTGTGCCTACTAACATCCCACGACGAAGATTATTATCTGCAGAAGGTAAATGTTACATTCCGTTCCCTGTATGAAAATGAGATACAAAGAGACATGTCATTTAAAAATATGAAACTGTGTTATGTGTTATGCAGACAAATATTCTGTCGAAGCATCTTATTATGGGCCTCCCGAGTATGAGTGCAAATATTGCTGTGCCATTTTCTGGGGTAGAGAGAGAGAGAGAGAGAGAGAGTTAAAAAGAACAGTAAACATACTTATCCAGTCTATGGGCTATGTTGCATAAATGGGAAGATTCAATTACCAAAAAGGAAAGAAGCTCCGGAACCGTTAAAATCATTGCTTGAGGGAATTAATGTTGCTGAGTCTGCCAAATTCTTGCAAAACATTAGAGCTTATAACTCTATGTTTTCTATGACTTCAATGGGTGGTAAAGTTGATAACTCTATTAATAATCCAGGGTCAATTTATATATACAGGATTAGTGGTGAAAATTACCACATGATCGGCTCAATGCTGCCAAAGGAAGGTCAGGATGCAAGTTTTTTGCAGCTCTATATACATGACACAGAAAATGAAACAGAGAATCGTTTAAAGGTTGTTAGTCGAAGTACTCCTAATATCGAGCTGGATATTGTCATAGTTGAGAAATTGACAGAGATGTTGAACAGTAATAATGAAGTGGTCAAAGCTTTTAGAAGTGTTCGAGATTGGTATGTGGAAAACAGAAGTCCAAATTTCTCGCTAAGACTTATCAAAAAGAGATCGCATCGTGATAGACAGTACAATTGTCCTATGGCATCAGAGATTGCAATGTTAATTGTTGGGGATTTCGAAAATAGTAATGGTGAAAGAGACTTAATTGTCCAGTCTTCTGACAGAGTTCTAAAGCGAATCAATGACTTGCATCCTCTATTCATGGCATTGCAGTATCGACTTTTATTTCCCTATGGGGAAGATGGTTTTCATTCTGAATTAGCTTATTTTCGAAATAGCGTCTGGGATCGATCGGCATCGGTCTCTAAAGATTGGGTATAGGTGAAAAAATGTGACTGCGAGGGAGTATTATTCATATGTTTTTCAACATTGAAGAAATGAAGGTAAAACTATTCAATCCGGTGGAAGATTATATCAGCAAATTATTGTTGATAGCTACACTCAGATCGAGCAACAAAGATTGAGGTTTTTAAGGAAAAATCAAGGTAATTTACGAACAGATCTCTATCGAAATGTGTACGATGCTTTTCAAAAAGGTGATTTCGATTCGACTAAAGTAGGCATGAGAACAATTTTGCCTTCGTCCTTCACCGGAAGTCCTAGATATATGATGCAGAATTATCAACATGCGATGGCAATATGTCGTACATATGGTAACCCATATTTTTTTATAACGTTTACAGTCAATCCTAATTGGAAGGAGGTGAAGGATTTGTTAAGCGAATTGCGTGGACAAAAACCCCAAAATAGGCCTGACATTGAGTCACGTGTTTTCAAGATGAAATTAGATGAAATGATACATGATATCGTTTCTAACGGCATATTTGGCAAAGTAGAAGCAGGTTTTTTTCTAAACTTTCTTTTTAACTCTTTAATATTTTTTAATAAATAAATTGGTACTCATACTTCTTTATATTTAATTCACCAGTTGTTTATACAATTGAACTCCAAAAGCGAGGATTGCCTCATGCACATATTGTTTTTTGGGTGGATGAAAATTCCAAGCTCAATTCTACTGAACAGGTTGATTCAGTAATCTCAGCAGAGATACCTGATCCGTCCGTTGATCCCGTTGGTCATGAGGCTATTAAACAGTTCATGATGCATGGGCCATGTGGTCATGCAAATCCAAATTCACCATGCATGGTCGATGGTATGTAATTTGCTATTGTTGATATCTTTATGTGTGTTTGACTCTCAAATGAGATTGAAGTTTTAGCTTCTTTTACCTTCTCTTGATTAAGATCCGAGTTTTTTAAATTTATATTATCTTTCTATTTTTCTAATGTTTGATATTGATTTTAATTTTATTTGCTAAATATTATAGGCAATTGTTCGGAGTGATTTCCAAAGTCCTTTCAAAAGCAAACAACCATTGATGAGAATGGGTATTGTATTTACAAACGAAGGGATGGAAAAATGTATGTTGAAAAGAACGGAGTCAAGTTGGACAACAGATTTGTTACAACATATAATAGGTATTTATTGGTCAAGTATCAAAGTCATATTAATGTGGAAGCATGTAACAAGTCTAAGGCTATAAAATATTTGTTCAAGTATGTCACTAAGGGTCGGGACAGAGCAACAACCATTATTGAAAGTTCGACAGGAACGTCTCAAAATTCTGTGGGTTCAAGTATTGACGGACACGATGAAATTAAGACATATTTGGATTGTCGATATATATCAGCATGCGAAGCAATATGGAGAATATATGAATTCGCTATACATTATAGGAAACCCTCAGTTGAAAGGCTTTGTTATCATTTAGAAAATGAACAAATGTTGATTTTCAATGACAATGACAGTCTGCCTAAAATCGTCAACTTGGAAAAAGCAACTAAAACAATGTTCACCGAATGGATGGAATGCAACAAAGTTGATGACAATGCTAGAAAATTGGCATATGTTGAATTTTCTACACAATATGTTTGGAAAGCAGGAACATACACATGGGCAAAGCGGAAAACGGGAAAAGCTATTGGGAGACTAACTTTTGCACATCCCAGTTCAGGCGAGCGGTTTTATTTACGTTTGCTCTTAAACATAGTTAAAGGTCCAATTTGTTATGATGACATCAAGACTGTTGATTCTGTAATTTACCCTACAATGAAGATGGCTTGCTATGCTAGAGGCCTTATCGAGGATGATGGAGAATGGCATGATGCACTAACAGAGGCTGTTCAATGGGCAACTGGGCCAACTATGAGAGATATTTTTTTGACCATTTTGTTATTCTGTAACGTTTCTGATGCAAGAAATTTTTGGGAATTAAATTGGATGAAAATTAGTGAGGACATTTTGCGGAGCAGGCGAAAGATTTTGAGGCTTCCTTCATTGATTTTATCGGACACTGAGATACAAAATTTGACTCTTGCTGAATTACAAAAGGTTTTAATGAAGAATGGAAGAACTCTTGAGGATATTGATGGAATGCCATTGCCTGATCAAAAGTTGCTTCATCAGTTGAAGAACAGGTTAATTTTTGAAGAACAATGTTATAATATTCAGAAACTGCAAAGTGAACATGAGTTACTGAGAGAGTCCTTGAATTCGGATCAAGTGGAAGTATATAATAAGGTCATTGATGCTGTTGAAAACAAGTCTCCAAAGTTATTTTTTTATATGGTTATGGTGGTACAGGTAAGACATATCTTTACAACGCCATTATTGCCAAGCTAAGATCAAATTTGAAAATTGTTTTGGCGGTGGCCTCTTCAGGTAAAATATTTTTATCACTTTCATATTTTCTTCCACGTTTATATACAATATTTAATTTTATATCATGCCATTGAAATAGGAATAGCAGCATTATTACTGCCCGGCGGACGGACAGCTCATAGCAGATTTAGAATTCCATTGAATGTTACAAATAATTCTACGTGTACGATTAAGCAAGGAACACAGGTTGCAGAGTTGATTGAAAAATCAAGTTTGGTCATTTGGGACTGTAAGTACCCAAATCCGGATCGTCCAAATCCGTCAGAAAGTTAACCGAAATCCGTTAACTGGCCCGCTCCAGGTTAACCGGAACTCGTTAAACTCCCCGTTGCTGTGCCAACGAGACGTCTCGGGACTGCCCCGTGCATACCGACGTCGAACCGTACTTAACACGTGACATCTCACGTAAAAGTATGGCTTTCCTTGAAAAACGCATTTTTCGGCACTTTCCGGGGGCGTTTCGGACATTTCCCGGACTGTTATTTTAAAAAACGGACAAAACCGGGACCGGGGAACGAACTCCCACACTTCTGGTGAATCACAGGACACGTGTCCTGCATGCCACCTCCCTCTAGTCACTCGTCAATCACAAATCAAGGCCAAAAGACCAAAATACCCCTGGTTTGCAAGCCAAGTCCGGCCGGACTCACTGTGCAATTTTCCTGAAATTGCCAGCAAGTCCCCCAGATTTCCAAAATTCCCAAAACCCCTGAAATTCAGTCCAAGTCCGGCCGGACTCCTACTGCAATTTTCACCCTATAAATAGAAGTTGCTGTCAAAGGCAAGGAGGAGGATTTTGATACCAAAAATCACATACCCCACGGTCCAAACTGGTTTCCATCCCTCCCGAGCTCCCGTTTTGTCTCGATTCGCGTGAAACCTTCGTATTTCGATCAAATACGCACCCTACAACTTCGGAACAACCTTTCGAATAACTTTCCGTGTCCCGTGCACGCCTCCCGAGCCAAAGGAGTCGACCCTAGCCATAGGTATAACTCCCTCTCTCTGAATCTTCCGTTCTGCCTCGGTTTACGCGCCGGCCGCTATAACCGTTTCGAACGTCATTATCAAAATGTAGACGCCTCCGTCTAACGGGGTCCGATACGTTTTAGCCCCTCGATCCTCTTCTCTTTCCGTAAGAGAAGTAATCACGGGTTAAAACGGCGTTCCGACCCCATTCCGTTTACTTTCACGTCATTTACAATTCCGAGCCGTTTGGCCTCGTTGATCGTCATTTACAATTCCGAGCCGTTTGGCCTCGTTGATCGTCATTTACACTTCCGAGCCGTTTGGCCTCGTTGATCGTCATTTAAACTTTCGAGCCGTTTGGCCTCGTTGATCGTCATTTACAATTCCGGATCGTTTGATTCCGTTGACACCGCTTTAAATACTGTCATTTACAAGTCCGATCCGTTTGGATTGTGATAGTATTTACTTTTCAAAAGTCCGAGTCGCAACCCGATTCGTTGATCGCATATCATTTAATACGCATTTTTCCCGTAAAAAATCGTTAACAATGTAATGCCCGGTTCAAAACCGGAGTTCGTCCGTCGAACTCTCTTTCAAAACGCGCAAAATGACGTTCGGCCTCCGAACGCTCGTCTTCAAACTCAAAGCCGCCATTTGACACTTAAAATCATTTAATACGCATTTTTCTCGTAAAAATCGTTAACAATGACTCGTACGGTTCAAAGTCGACGTTTGCCACGCAAACGCTCATTTCAAACTCAAAATCGACGTTTGCCACGCAAACGCCCATTTCAACTCAAAGTCGACGTTTGCCACGCAAACGCTCATTTCAACTCAAAATCGACGTTTGCCACGCAAACGCTCATTTCAACTCAAAATCGACGTTTGCCACGCAAACGCTCATTTCAAATTCAAAGTCGACGTTTGCCACGCAAACGCTCATTTCAAACTCAAAGTCGACGTTTGCCACGCAAACGCTCATTTCAAACTCAAAACCGACGTTTGTCATTCAAACGCTCGTCTTTTCAAACAAAGTCACCTAATCAACGTTTGTCACTCAAACCAAGATTAAGCTTGTCATTCAAGCCCCCATTTCAAAAGACACACACACACACACGATTTCGAGAAAGGTAGAAAGACTCGTCATGCGAGGCGTTTCGGGCGATCTCGTAATACTCTACCCGAAACGTAACGTGACCTCCGAACCTAACAATCTCTGGTACAAAAAAGCTTTTTACTCGTTTTTGCTGCCAATAAAAATGATCCCCGTTTTCAAAGCCTTTTCCTAAGTTTTTGCTACCAATAAAAACGACACCTTTCGCAATAGCCGTTTCTCAACGCTTCTGGGGCTCAAAATACAAAACCGCGTGGCGACTCCTCATTCTCGCTTCCTTCCCGTGAAGCGAGGTCTCGTACACCAACCCCGCGAAAGACAACCGCCTTTTCCGCCGCCCGCGCGAAAAGATCGGGTAATTTCGCTTGGCGACTACTGGGGACAAAGATACTTTTTTCAAAACTACTGTTGTTTTCTAAAAAAGCCTTCTGTGGGTCAAACTTTCGTTTACCCTTCCTCGTTTTCGTGTGTGTGTTACTTTAAACCTCGAACGGTTTTTTTTAAAAGGCATTACATTGTCAACTTTTCAAAATCTTACCATGTTTGTGCATTCCCATTCATGTTTGATTTTCATGCTGTCTTTTGAACTGTGCATCATAAATTCTTTAAGACACATTCTGAAAAATCTCTGTTTTTACTCAGAAAAAAGAATTTTAGTGACCGCACACTACGCGCACTTGCTGCCTCGGTACACTGCACACTACAACCCCTAACCCGGGATGGCCTTATCAGTTGCACTCCGATTGGTCTGCCAGACACCTTTCGGGGGCGCACGGGGTCGTCCCAAACATCCCATCCTAGCCCGTGTAAGCCATGCACTCCTTTGTGTCACACTTTATCCAAGACCCCGGTTGGTTTTTGGCTTAGCTCGTGTCATAAAGCCTAAGTGTATATTTTTCACGCTGGGCCCCGCTCCGAGTCAAGCTCGAGAGTTTTAGACCAAAGGTCGTTCCCGACCCGAAGTCTTGAGCTTTTCAGCCTTGACTTTGACGCGGAGCTCTGCCGAAAAATATACCCGAAGGTTCAATGTGACGCCGTGTCACCAAACCTCGCCGTATGTACCGTGCCAGCCACAACTTGGCCAACGCTAAAAGCTAAAGGTCTCTCGCACAAGCGAGTCAGGAGAGGTCATGCCCAAATTTTGGCACGACTCCCGCCTTAACTTAAGGATGTTGACCTCGACCGTGGCCCGTACGCCGCACACGTCGAAAGTTTGCGTGATCAGCTAGCCTTAAGTTCACTTTTTCCTTTGTCGGTGGAACTCGCTTGCCTTATCAGACCTCGCTCAGGATAGTCCGTCCTGAGAAAGATGATCTACAATGGAAACGAGGGGCTTATAAGCGTAGTGACGAGATCCACCGATTAGAGCTCTAGGATTAGTTGCGAAAAGAAGACACGCTCTTTTCCAACCAATTAGGACTCGAGAAAACGCGCTTAAGTAAACTTTAATCGGTAATCGCACTTTGCACAAGCCCGAAAACCTTGAGCCAAATACCCTTTTCCGAAGCCTAAACCCTTCCTTTCGTTCCCCGCAATGAGCGTAAAGTGGTTCAGATTTCCGGCCGCCTTGCCAGATCACAAAGAACGGCAGCGGACGCTTCTTCGGTTCCTCGCTCCTCAAATGAATTTCCGACATGTCTAGCTCACCGAGAAATCGTGACGGGGAAGGACCCCGCCACCGGTAATGTATATGACATTGGAAGAAGCCATCCCGGCTTGTGAGGTTCACAAGAGGCAAAGAAGATCGCCAATTTCGTGGTACAGCCTTCCGAATGAGCGTGGTATAGCAGCCTATCCCCGCCGACGGTACTTTTGTCCCGGTAGAGGATGACGATTCCCCAAAACCAGCTTCACCAAACCTTCAATCAGTTCCTCCCCGCCAACTTACGGATGCCTTCCAACCAAGGAAACAATGACCTAGGCTCCATGTTGCCACCTCTCGGGCAACCCCGTCAATTTTGGTCGCCCCTGCTACACCCATCACTCAATATCACCAGCCGCACCGGGCTGACCATCTCAGATGCCAATATCCCTCAATACCCTCCCGGTTCGTCCCGTTGCCTATACACGAACCCCTAAACACCGGGGACAAACCCCGATACTTCGTAAAAGGCTCCCGTATATTCTCATATACCAAGCCTTCCACCTCCAATCACTACCGCTCACGTGGTAGCACCCGGCGCTGAGCCTCACAGTCCACCACTGGACCCAACCTTAGCCTCGGATGGTCGAGCAGATGAAAGACCCGAAAGCCACCATGAGCAGCTCAAAGCAGAAACGTTCAAATCCACAGATCCGGGAATGGTCACGCCTCTCCCGCCAAGTTCGTAATGCCGGAGATGGGACCAATTCGATGGAACCGAATGTCCTCAAACGCACGTCGACACTTACGTTCTCGGCATGAGACCAAAAGGAGCAACCCTCCAAAGAAATGGCCGACCACTTCCAAAGCATACGCTCAAAAGTTCGCGTTACGATGGTTTCGAGGGTCAAGCCCGCGGATCGCCACACCCGGGAACGTATCAAGAACATCTTTCTCGAACGGACAGATCCAACTTAGAGTGGGAAACAAGTCGCGAGGACTTAATCACCACCGAGCGTAAAGCGGATGAAAGTGTTGGGGAAGTCTACAAGAGATGGAGCTGGAAACTCTCCGAAATCATGGAGCCACTCTCCAAAGACGAACAGATGCGGATCTTCAAGTCTTGCTTGAGACCGTCCATCGAACTCTCATCGGGCCACAATTTCTTCCTGCATCTCCGGCCATGGTCAATGCCGGCTCACGCTTCGAGAAGGATCTCAAGGAAAAGTTGGCTACCGCACGCCCGTACGTATACCGCTCAACACCGCATTCAATCCCGCACCGGCCCCCGGCAAAGGGAAAGATACGTCCGTCAACTACGTCCATCGTGGACAACTCGGGTAATGTAAACCTGGCCCTCTGCAAAGCAACAATTCTACTCGAAGGGCCTGTCGTACACTTCGACAAGTTGGACATGCCACCGAGCAAGATGCCGGAAGGGCTAATCAAGGAGGGTCTCCTTAAGCCCGTGGCCAATTACAAACCCAAAGTTCCCGTAGCCAATGCGGACAAGAGCAAATACTGCGCCTTCCATCGCATCACGGCCATACCACCGACAACCGTTTGGGGTTACGATACGAAATCCGTAACTAAGAAGGCAAGTTAGAGCGCCCCGTGGCCCAATACATCGGAATCCCTTTCCGAACAATAACAAGGCGTGAATTCCATTAGTGGGTGCCCAAGAAGCGTGCCACGTAACCGCCCGCCTCTTTCAGCTGGGATCCTCCTCTAATGTTCACATCGCCTACGATGTTTGTGATCGCTCCGCCCGCCCGGGAGTACGAGTCTCGAGAAACCGTCCTGAGCAATCCTCCGAGAAAACAAGAAGAAATCCTCTCAACAAAGAATCGAGAGAAAGATACGAAGCCGGAGATACCAGTGTAGGTACACTTGGAGAACCCTCCGGAGGTTCGACTACTACGTACCGTACTCCACTACCCTCTCTTGCCTCTGTGCCATGCACTCTAGAGCAGACAGGTGGGAAAGCCGAAAAGCCCACCGAAACCAGAATTCACTCGGAACACCGGAATACCTCAGATCTTGATAGTCTTACCGCGCCGAAGCCTAACCCTCCGCGGGATCGCCCAAGATTCAACTTGTCCAGCCTTTCCGAGCCCGGACCGGTAAAGGAAGATCAAGGTCGGCCTTGGCAATCGCACTTGATCAATGTGCTAACCAAGGGCGGCAACCGCCACAGCAAATTTCAACATACTCCCCGAGGTTCCAAAGAAAGGCTTTACCTCGCAAGAGGAAGACAGAAACGGATGGCCGGATGACTCTCCTTTACTACTGGGAGCAGAGACGAGATCTACGACTCCCGCCCGTATGGCAAAGCATGATCACGTTCGTGATGAAGACTTACCGAGAGACGCCTCGGGGCACAACGAAGCTCAGTACATCACTCTCAAACTCAACACCATATCACTCCCTGCAGTATTGGTAGATAACGGGTCAGCCGTTAATGTCCTCCTCTCAAAGCATGATGCGAGCTCTCCGCATCCATGAAAGCCATTTGATACCGTCTACTCGGACTATCAAGGCCTACGACAACTCGTCTCGTCCCCATCCTGGGACAGTGACTCGAACTTTGGTTCGAAACCCAAATGGTGCCAAGAAATTCCACGTGATGGACATTCCATCTGAGTTCACAGCTCTTTTGGGACGCCCTTGGCTACACCACATGAAGGCCATAGCTTCCACTCTCCATCGGTGCGTCCAAGTTCATCAACCGACAGGGAGATCTCGAAGTCATCCGAGGGACAGCTTCTCATAGGAAACGAAGCCGAGACAAAGAGCCAAACGTGTCCGCACTGTGCACCGGGTTACCTCCTTCGAATCAACCAAGGGACTACCGGGCAAATCTCATCAGAATCCCTCGTAGTCCGGAGATGCTAACTATGTAAACGTACTCGAGCAAAGTGCACTCGGCGCCCGATACATCAAGTTCAACTGTCGTTTCCAACACTTGGAGGCAGATTGGAAGGAAACGCCGAATATCGCCATGATACGGGCACATAAACCCCCGCCTCCAATCGAAGATTCGTCGCATTCTCCAAACAAACTCTCGGCCCCGCCAGTGAAGAGGTTTTTGTGATCAAGGTCAACAAGCACCGTCATTCTCGTGATGAATGCATGGAAGTTGTATGGGACGTCCTCCACGAGGAACTACCCGCCGCACCCCTCTTCTCCAACGAAGAGCATGATGTTTTCCTAGCCGCTCCAAAGAACGCAACCCGACGCAATACGTCCCTACACCTGGATTGAGCGATCGATGACGATGAATCTGGACTCTCCGGAGTCGAGGACGCGCACCCGCAAGCGCACCTCCGCATTCACATGCTCGCTTGAGGACGGAACTCCTTCCGATCAGTGGTCACCTACGACCAAGGTTCCAATACCATGGAAATTGTCAAGCTTCAACGTCCGCATGCATGCCTATCCGACAATTGGAAGCACGTGATTCACGCAACGAGGAATCCCTCTCGATCAAGTGAATGACGACGACTTCGTCAATATCATCTATTCCTGTATCCCGATGAAGCCAAGGACCCCGTTCTTGTCATCGATTCTCGCCACACCAAGGTCACCTCGATGACCGCCCGCTACGGTAAACGAGGCCTCGGCCAAGCGAGCTCGAGCTCATCCCTACTTCCAAGTACCAGCCCCAGCGCAACCGCCCGTGCCGCTGGGTCAAGCTTATACCCTCAAGCGCCGCCAAGGCCAAGGGCAACAAAGAAAGGAGACCAAGCTCCTCACCCCGCTACAAGTCGATCAACCTCGGGAACGCTTCCACCAGCCCACCCCGAAAACATCTCGTGAAAGTCTTCCCCGCAAGGCGTAGCCGCCTTCCGACACAGGAAATGACCACCTCAAAGCATCAACATGCTTCGCCCGATTCTCGCTCCCAGCCGTCACGGCCCGGATTCGCACATCCCGCCAATCGACCGCTAGCTTTGATAGATTTGGCGATCGAGCGAGATCACGAGACCGTCAACATTGCAATTCAATACCCCGTGGGGTCAATCAAGCGTATATGGGCAAACTTCTTGGTGATCGAGATTAAGGAAGGACGCATGGAATGTCCCACCCGACTTCCTTCGTCAATGTAATCCAAGTGTTCCCGCCATTCGGCGATTTGAATGTAATCACGGTTCTCGGGACACTAGCCGACGATGCGCACCTACGGAGACTCGCCTAGGTCTCGCAAGGAAAGCTCTCATGGAACTAGCCGCTCAAGAAAGTCGTCTGGGACGAAGACCAAGCTCGAAAGACCTACAGTGGACCAAGCCCTTAAAGTGTCACAGGACTTCGACAGAGAGCTAGAGGCCACTCTAGACCAATTCGACCTCAAGAGTTTTGCTCATGGCAACTTTCCGGACTACCGTCTGTTCTCATCCAACCCCTCTCGCCTAAGGGTGGTCAACGGTCCCGATGACCTAGAGATGGAACGACACAAACGAACGAATCCCGCCGCTTACCTTCCCGAGGAAAGCAAGTTCTCTCGTGAAAGCGACGGTGAAGACGATGAAACCATTCTCTTCCAAGCCGGGCATGAAGTCAACAAAACCGGACTCCCAAGGATCCTGGGAGGATGGGAACGGATTATTACCGCACTCAAATTGAAAGGCCAACTCAGGGAGGAAGGTCTATTTAAAAACAGGAGGAGGATGGAAATTGCCTCGAGCAACTACTCAGTGGAAATTCCACAATTCATGCCTTTCATTTACGTAAACGATCAACTCGGGACAAAGAACTGGCCACATGGACAGATGTTCGGGAAGCCGTATACTCGCCTTCCGACATACCCGCCACTCGCATAAAGCAGAAGAAAACTCTCCCCAATGGAGGTTTACCTAGACGCCGCACGCAGCTCAAAGAAGCACCGACTATTCTCACATGGGAAGAAACGCAGCATTAACTCTCGACGCAGCTCCGCCGCAAGAAGGTTGATCCGGGGCCCGAGTGGAGGAAAAATAGCCAACCACGAGTATCGCTGCACCCAACCTGCATCGCCCGAGTATGCTCAAGCAAGAAGGAAAGGAACGCGATATACCGTGAAGAAATCAAGGAGACCGTTCGTTTGAGCCGAGAACTCTCCGGCCTCCCGGAGGGTCGCCAACGCATAGTTCGCCTGTGCAATCACCGTTGTGCACCGACATTCGAACAGCTACGTCAAACCGTAGGCTACCTCCCCGCAGAGGCACCTAAGCCGCATCCCGGGACGTAATCCATCAAGCCGCCGAAGCTCCCGGAATTCATCCACAATCAATGAGTTAAGGGAAGACGCATGGCCCTATGCTACGAGGAATCCTCCTCTAACTATGGCTCAACTCGAGCAAATGCTGTTCGAAGGGACCAAACCCGATGTCCGTTTCTAACCCGATCGGGTCAAATCCATGCATTACCACCTAAGGCCACCAAAGCCGACGGAGCTGCACTGCAGTCCTGGCCAGCTCAAGACGCAAGTTCCTTGAAAGAGGACCCGATCCTCACTCACCAAGCGTACTCGAGCAAACATTTCCTTTCGTCTCTCGCCACCTCCTCTTATCCTCACAAGCTCAAGCTAGAGGAAAGCCCGGCCCGTACCATGGTCCCCGTGACGCAACCCCGCATGAAGTCATTCAGATGATTGGTAACATCCACTATGGCAACATTATCACCTTCACAAATTTGGACCTTCCAAAATTTGGGGCCGATCACAATGAGCCGCTCTACATCACAGCCCAAACTGACGAGCGTCGTCTTCCTCGCGTGTTGGTAGACGGAGGTTCCGGAATGAATGTCTTGCCCGCCAAGATAATGGACCCGCTTGACATCAAGCCCACGTATCTTAAGCCTTCACCCACACCGTCAAGGCCTATGACTCTACTTCCCGTACAGCTTCTCGGGGTTGCTACTCTTAACATCTCGGTTCGGCAAGCGGGTGATCCCCACCGAATTCCAAGTGTTGGACATTCCAATCACTTTCACAGCCCATCCTGGGGCGTCCCCGGCCGCATCAAATCAATGGTGTGGCATCCACCCTTCATCGCTGCCTCAAGTTCATGCAAGGCAACGAGCTAACCACGATCTACGGCGACGTGTCACCACCGAGGGGACCAAAGCACCAACGACATTCCAATCTTGGAAATCAAGCATAATGATGACATGCCATTAACTGGATTCACTCTAGAGTCCTCCAAGATCCAAATATGCAACGTGGACCTTCCACTGTCTCACGATCGATTCCTCCCGCCTACGAGGATGATGAAACTCATGAACTTCATCCCAGATCGGGCTCGGCAAAAGGCCGCAAGGCCGCACCAAGTTATTGAAGTCAAGGACCACACCACGGTCCAGTGGCTTGGCTACGTGCCAACACCGCCGACATCAAGGAAGACAAAAGGCTCGCCCGCACCAAGGCAAGCGGCCCACAAAAGGGGAACCTCCGACGGCACACCCACCTCCGACCTTACAGCTTTGACCTCGCTCATTACTTCACCAAGGGAACCGACAGTAACCGAGGGGACCAACAAGGGAACCGACAGCTAACCGAGGGGACCGACAATGAACCGGACCGACAGCCGAGGGGACCGACAATGGAACCGATGAAGATGAGAAAGAAGCGGGAATAGTCAACACTAAGACTACAGCATGTAATGGAACAGCTAGCACGGGACCTCAAGCGTTTCAGAGGACTCAAAGCTAATCCGATAAGGGGAGCATTCTCGACATCACAGCTCTACCCGGACCAACCGCCACCACAAACCCAAAGATGAGTACACATTCAAGGGAATCCTGCACTTGGAGGAGCAACTCAGGTACTCTCCATGGGAAACAAGTTGTTCGGATCGGGCCGAGGCCGCATTCGAGACAAGAAATCCAAAGCGTAAGGAACCAGAATTCATAGAAGACGCTCTCTGTGGACCAACTCTACGTAGTCCGTTTGAAGAAGTCATGGAGTTGCCCAACTTGATCGACTGGGCTCCGACAACGCATGATCGCCATGATAGGGACAGCAGGAGCCAAGCCTCTCGATCCCCGCACCCTCCTCAAGCATCCAGCAATGCCACCGAAGAATTGGGTAACTTTCACCGACCAAGGGCAAGCCAGGCAGTAATTGGAAGACAAGCCGGGCCCGCACTCCACATCTCCCTAAACCCGGTCTCAAACCCTTTGAGCCGGCCCCGTCGAGTCCAGTCCTTCCGAGTCATCCAACGGCCTTACGCCCAGGAGGACTATAATGTTGTAGCCAATCATGTATTCCCGTTCTTGTGTAATGAAAAGTCGACCTTTCTGAGTATCCTCTCATTGCCACTTTAACAACTGATAAGTTAACAAACAACTTAAAAGACGTTAATAACTCAATTGATAAAGAAGCATACACATTAAACGAACAATACATTAAAGAAGTTCTCGAGCGTGTAGTTGACCAAGAGGACAACCGGGCCCAAGCCGCCGAAGAGGTTATGACCAAAGTGAACCCGGGGGTCGGGCAAGAGCCTAAAGAGACACAAGTGGGCGCTTTCTTCGCCGATGCGTAAAAGGAAGCCCCGATAAACCTCTCCTCCGGGAGTATGTTGACGTGTTCGCCCGGGTCATATCAGGACATGCCAGGACTCGATCCTCAATCGTGGAGCACCGAATTCCCCGGATCCCGAATCCAAGCCTCGTCAAAATGTAAGCCGCGCAAGATCAAGCCAGAGTGGTCCTTGCAAGTTAAAGAAGAAATTGAGAAAATGCTCCGAGTTGGTTTCATCAGAGTGATTGAGTACCCGACTTGGCTCTCCAACATCGTGACGGTCACCAAGGCCAACGGAAAGGTCAGATGCTGCGTGGATTTTCGGGATCTCAACAAGGCCAGCCCTAAGGATGATTTCCCACGCCTAACATCGACATGCCGGTCGACACCACGGCAAATTTCGAAGTAAAGTCCTTCGTGGACGGGTTTGCCGGATACAACCAGATCAAGATGTCCGAGGAGGATCGTGCCAAGATCGCCTTCACCACTCCATGGGGACATACTGTTACACGGTCCATGCCGTTCGGTCTAAAGAACGCCGGGGCTACTTACCGGCGGGCCGCAATGCCCTTTTCCATGACATGATTCACAAAGAAATCGAAGTATATGTCGACGACATGATCATCCACTCCAAGGGATCAGACATGCGGCACATGACAGATCTCGAGGAAGTTCTTCAACGAGACTCGAAAACACTCCATGAGGTTGAACCCGCAAAGTGCACCTTCGGCGTCAAACGCGGCAAGGTACTGGGGTACATGGTTACAGAAAGGGGTATCGAAGCCGATCCGGGAAAATCAAGGCCATCATCGACATGAAGCCGCCTCAAACCCCGACAGTAAGTGAAAAGCTTCATGGGAAGACTTCGACATCAAGCCGCTTCATCAACCAGCTTGACATCTCTCGCGAGCCCATGTTCAAACCGATGAAAAAGAATGCCGACATCAAATGGGACTCCGAGTGCCGATGCGGCTTTCGAGAAAATCAAGACCTACTTGGTTAATCCCCCAATTCTGTGCCCGCCACACGAAGACAAGCCACTACTCATGTATCCGACAAGAATGTACACGTCTATCGGAGCAATGCTGGCACAAGAACAGAAAGATTCCAAGGTTGAGCATGCAATCTACTTCGTAAGCTGAAAGCTTCAAGGAAGTGAACTCAGCTACTCAGCATCAGAGAAAACCTGTACCGCCTTGGTATGGGTAGTCGGGAAACTGAAACACTACATGCGGTCGCATTCAGTGCTCCTGGTCTCCAAAGTGGACCCCGTCCGATATCTCCTTGACAAGCCATCCCCTGTCCAATGCGACTAGCCAAGTGGTCATTCTTCCCGGCTGAGTTCGACATCAAGTACATGGTCGAAAATCAACAAAGGGCGAGTAATGGCAGATCGCCTGCCGACTTCCCGAGCAGTGAACCTAAGGGTCCCGATCCACAATTTCCGGACGACGGAATCTTTTCACTTGACAGCGCAAACCGCCGGCAACTCTTCTTCGATGGGGCAGCCAACAAGAAGGGGAATGGCATTGGAATGCTCCTTGGCGATCCCAAGGACGAGCATACTCCCATAGCCATCAAGTCGAATTTTGAAGCAACCAACAATGCGGCAGAATACGAAGCTTTGTGCAGCAGGTTTGGAAGCCGCCTCGAGCGCAACATCTTAGAGCCGGATGTATATGGAGACTCGAAGATCGATCATCAATCAAGTATCCAACAAATGGAAGACGGTAGATTCTGGCCTTCGTAAGTACCACGCGTACATGGAGGAGCTCATTGCTCGCTCAAGGACATCTCTTTTCACTATTTGCCAAGAGACAGAACCGCTCGCAGACGCCCTGGCAACCTCGCCTCTCTTGTCGAAATTCCCGAGGGAAAGCAAGAAACCCCTCGACAGGCAGACGGGAAACACCCGCCTATTGCCGTGAGATCGAAAAGAAAAAGAAACGATCGACGAGCCCCGGTACAATCAAATTTACCAAGTACCTCCAAAGCGGAGAAGCTTCCTTCACAAGTGAAGATGGAAAATACAAAGAAGGGATCAAAGCCAAAAACATGATGGCATTAAAACGCCCGGCATCCCATTTCGTCATTCTGGGGTATGTTGTACAAGAAGCGCCACCAAGGGCCACTCCTTCGGTGTGTACACAAAGAAAAGCTGCGAGCTAATGAACGAAGTTCACAACGGAACCTGCGGTCCGCACATGAACGCCAGAGCATTGACACAGATCATCCTCCGTATGGGATACTATTGGATATCAGTGGAAACATACTGCATCCAATTCGTCCGAAGTTGCGACAAATGTCAACGGTTTTCCAACCTCAATCACATCCCTCCTCACGAACTCTACTGCATGACTACGCCATGGCCTTTCGCCACATGGGGAATCGACGTCATCGGCAAGATCACTCCTCCAGGGAGCAATGGTCACGAGTTCATTTTAGTCGCAGTCGACTACTTCACCAAATGGGTAGAAGCCAGATCGTACAAGGTACTGAATTCTAGGAAGGTGGCCGAGTTCATCCGAGAGAACATCATGTGCCGATATGGAGTGCCCAACGAGATCATCTCCGACAATGGGACTCACTTCGAAGGAGATTGTGACCAACTACTGACCGAATTCAGAGTCACACGTCACAGGTCTTCTCCTTACATACCACAAACCAATGGTGCAGTAGAGGCAACCAACAAGACTCTCGCCATGATAATCAGAAAGATGACCACCAGAGGTCGGGACTGGCCCGAAAAGCTACATCTAACCCTCTGGGGATACCGAACATCAGTCAGAACCGCCACAGGGGAGACTCCGTTCGCACTTACCTACGGAATGGAAGCAATGTTACCCGTGGAATTGGAAATTCCATCCCTCCGAGTCCTCTTGGAAAACAGGGTCAATGAATTCGAATGGCTACAGAGCCGCCACGACGAACTTGCTCTACTCGACGAGCGCAGATTGAAAGCCATGGAACACACTCGAGCCTACCAGAGCAGAATGGCACGAGCATTCGACAAGAAAGTCAAGATCCGAGACATCAGAGAAGGCGACTTGGTGCTAAAGGAAAAGCCTCCTACGCAGACCAATCCCCTCGGAAAGTGGGAGCCTACCTGGATAGGACCGTTCGTGGTACAAAGAATCTTCTCCGGAGGAGCCATGAAGCTAGCAGATTTGGACGGAAACCCTTTCGTTAACCCCGTGAACGGAAGCAAGCTCCGCAGATACTTCGTTTGAGGAAGAGCACGAGTCAACTCACCTTCCCCATACACCGTCCCCCTCAGTAAATTAAAGTGCTAAAAAAGTAATACCCAACTGGATACATTCCCGCTAATGATCCAGGTAAAAAACAGGGTCGCACTTCTTTGTTTTCTCAAATTCACCTAAAGTGTCGAACTACGGTGACCTGAGCCCCTTAGTCCAGTTGTAAAAGGGGAACGTAGGCAGCCATCATTGGTTCGGTCTAAAAAATAAAAAAAATACAATAAGCATCAATTGCTTGTGTTTCGAAAACTCTTTTCATTTAACCTACAAATTCATAACGGTTAAAACATTCTTTGATGAGTTCAAGCACGGTCAACTCTTGACTCGCTACACGCTAGCAAAACTACAATAAAACATTAATCAATTAATGTGTCTGCAATGACAATGGGTGGATACTACGGACAGCGGTCAACCTAGTTTCCCGTACTAGGTCCTTCATCCTTCTTCCCTTTCCCTTTTCCCGGCGAGTGTTCTTCACCTTCGCAGGAAATATTCCGGTAGGCCTTCTACCTGGCTCAGGGACTCTTCCTGACGCCTCCGTCAATCCTGTGGCTGTCAATACAGTCCTTTCTCTAGCTCTGTCTCGAGCCGCCTCGCTTCGAGCCATCATCGCAGTGCTTTGATTGGCCTCCCGATCAGCACTTGCCACATAATCGGCCATGGCATCGCCAGTACGATTCCCAGGGTTAGCCCTCGCTTCTGTCCTCCTCAATGTCGAAGCGCCGGGTGATCGCACCCAACGGCTCACTCCGTCTCCACAAGATAGCCATCTGTGTCTCCCCATACACTCTTCGTACTGTCCGGATCTTTGCGTCAAGCCGATGCAGTGCCCTCTCTCCGGTGAAAGAGAACCCTGCGAAAGGACGTGTATTGCCACCACCGGGTGACCAAGAACGGCGTCGAAGGATCCTCCATCCGCGAGAGATCCCACCTCAAAGGTAGCAAGATAACTCGTATCAGCCAAGTGGCATCTGCTCCAGCCCGTACGCCGCATGTAACCAATGATGGAATATAGAATGACGTGCGAGATAGCCCCGGCACTCGGACGATCAACAGACCCTCCTGAGCGGTCCTACAAGTCTCAACTTCCAATGGGGAACCCACCATCGCAAGTGATGCGTGCCAAGTCTGGCCATCGAGCTCCAGCTCGGCTGATTACCCTATCACCAGAGGACGCCGCGAGAAAGACCAAGCGTCACAGGACATTGGCACCTCAGGCATCATCTGCAGCCTCTCCTCAACCACATGGTCGGCATAGCGGGACTCCCTCCCCACATGTATCGGCTCACGGCCGCCATCCGGCCTATGCCCGAGAACGTCTCGCCCAAGACCCGATGGCACGATGTCTCCTCCACTCGGCGCCTCACCGAGGTCCGGTACAACTGTGATGGCACACACCCGAGACGTGAATGTGAACGAGTAGCAATCACACACAGAGCAACGCGTCCCACGCAAAGACGCTCCCCTCGGCTCTGGCAAATCTTTCGGGCGGCCCCGAAATGTCAACATAATCGGTATCTGTATCGGCATCCCGTATGCTTCTCCAGCCGAGATACCCAACAAAGACACTAGCTTCTCAACGATGGCCATGCCACCGGCATACGGAAGAACTAGGCTGTTCCGTCTCGGGTCCTCCCAGAATGGCCCGGAAATCTTCAAACGTAGGAGTGACTTCGTTGTACGAAAAGGCGTACACATTCCTCCTTACGTCCCCAGGCAGAGACGCGGCTCTCAAAAGATCCCAATCGCGCATGAGCTCCTTCAAAGCCCAAACGAGATTTAATCCCGTAACGACCTTCGAAAAACCTTTTGTTACGCCTCGTGTGGTTCCGTACCCACGATCGAAAGTTGTCCAAATATCGCTCTTGCATCCGAGACGATAACTTGGGAAAAGGAGCCATGTCGAAGGTGAAGAAAACCTTAAGAAATGGAAAAGAACTCAGCGAGAATGAGCAAAAGCAATGCGCGAGTTCTTACAAATTGCAAAGTGACGCAATTTAAAGAATCGAAAATTCATTTCAAGTCGTGGGACTCCTCTGCCGATTGACTTGGACAACTCTGCGGCCAGTTTGCCTTAAAAGTTGGAAACATTTCCAAACCATGCCACTGTTCACTCTTATGAAATCTGCGTGCCGCCTTACGATTTCATTTAACCAATGTCAATATCCCTTCCGCCAGGGCTCGTGCAACCGGTGCAAATAATTAAAAATTAGTGCATACATGCTTAATTTTGACCCGTTCAATTTTTAATGCATTTCTCCTTTTTATTTATTTTTGATTAACCTATTTGCTTATTTGCGAAAATAAGCTGAAGGTGATCACAGAATAAATATGCAAAGTACGAGTTCCGCCCCACGGGCGCCTTTTTGCAAATACATTTCAAATCAAAATTTGTTCACGACAAATACATGCATTTTGTCTAAACAAAATAGTAAAGAAAGAAAGCGGTAAAAAGGGGACTACTCGGAGTCTGCTCGTCATCCGTACACTCGACGTCTTGCTCCGCTACTTGCAGGATCTGCCATGGAAACGAGGAACTCGCCGAACTCCTCCCGGTAGGGAATAGGCAAAGGGCCTCCTCGAGTACGCGAACTCGAGGACTCCCCCTCTCGCGCCCGAGTGCGCGGAAGAAGGAGCTCCCGAATCCGGCCGATTCCGCCCGCGAACGGCCGAAACCCCTGTGTGAAGTCCTCCCCACCAGTGTGGGAGCGGGCGAACCCTCGGCCTAGACGGCCCCCGATCGCGGACGTCCACGCTCCTCCAGGAGCTGCATCGCATGAACTCCACGAGCCTCTGGCGTAGGCGGACCACCCGATCCACACGGCCTCGTGGCCTCATTGTACGTACGGCCGGATACTGCGAACCGGGAAAATCATCGAAAGCGAACGAAAGTACAGATGCATCATGTGCGAGAATGCTACTATCAAATGCGAGAAAATCGAAAAGATGCTCACCGAAGCATTGGGGTCCGCCACCAGTATCGTGGTCTCGGCTCCGCGGAGCGGGATCACAAGTCGCTCGCGCGAACCGTCCAGCCCCTTGTACGCTAGCCTAGCTCGCGGGACGGGAAAATGTCGAGGACCTCAGGGGACCTCGCCCTCCCTATCTTTGCACTGCGGGCTCCTCGGCCTCATCCTCAAGAAAACATCATAAGCGGCCCCCGCTATGATGTACTCGATGAAGTACACACCACTGAAGGTATCCCTCCGGCTCATCCATCGGCATCTCCAGGGGATCTTTGCATGTCTGAAGGAGGATCCACCGGCACCAAAGGAAGGGACCCAGGCCTATCGCGACGAGTCACCCTCTCCCAGGATACATGGCGTCGCAGTGAAGTCCCACCGGGAGCTTCCGCCGCCGTGTAGTCTCGCTGAAATCTGCACCGCGACATGATCAAACTGCTCCACCGGGTCAGCTGGATCCTCTCGGAGAACTCCAGGTTCAGCGCCAGAGATATCTCCTCGTACGACACTCGAGTGCCAACCCTCGAAGAGACCGCCTCTTCGCCTTCTTACGCCAAACCCGGCAAGGCGAGGAACGAGGGGACAGTACGGCTCCGACGTCCCAAGCCTGCGGGTGAACACCTCGTAGCACCGGACACTGCCAAGAGAATGGAAAGTTATGTCAGCTACAAAGCAGATACATACGAGTACATAAAAGAGGCAAGAAAGAGAAAAAGCACGTAAACTTACATCCAAGACAGGCGTGAAGCAGCTAAATGTGTGCTCCTCTCCCCGCGAGAACCTGTCCAAAGAGTGGTAGAGCTCGGCCAGTCCAGCCTCCCCCCACGCAAACCCCCTCACGGCATCCAAATCTGTCAGCGACACGAGCAGAGGGAAGTGACAAGACGTGTCGGAAGTCGGGAACAAGGTCGCTGACAGCGCAAACCAAAGGAACCCTCGAGCCAGACGCTCCGCGGTCATCCTCAAAGACCCAGCCAGATAATCGGCGACGCCCGCCCTCAAGTGACGCTCCATCGGCCTGTACCGAATGCCTAAGCCCCTGGCATCGGTAATATCAAAACCCAGCAGCCCAGACAACTGCTCCGGGGTATAACCATCAACCCACACTAGCGCGTTGCCATAAGTCGGCAACCCAGTGATAGCGGCAAAATCCGTGGGAGTCACCGTCGCCTCCCCCCATCTGAAATGGAAAGTGTGGGTCGTATTGTGAGCACCCCAACCCGGGACCTAACGCGTGTCCCGAGCTTGAGAAGCTCAAACTAAGGAAACCCATCTAAGATTTTTTTTTTAAAACTTTTATTTGCCTTTACAAGAAAACCAATTCTCAATTTCCCATAAACAAAATCCAATAATAACATCTCCACTTGGAGGAATTTAAACAATTACTTTAATAACCATACTTAATTAATTACATTGAAAACCCTATTTAACATTGTTTAACAAAAGAGTTTTCTATACAACTTATAAAAGATTAATACTTAAATAGGATTCCCGACAACCCACTCATATACCTATCCTGACAAGTCCCAAAAGCAACAGTCACAATCGTATCCCCGTCCTCACTGGTTCAGGTCACCTGTCTCAGCACAATCTAAAGCAGTAAAAGGGAAGGGGTGAGAATAAATCTCAATAAGCTATTATGAATGCAGCAAGATGCCAAACAAGATGCAACACATAGCATGGTAGCACATAACACATTATGAAAGCGGTAAACACCTTACGTTACCTCATTTTACCTTTCCCGTCTGAACAATAAGTCGTACAACGTGGGAGTAAAACTCCACTCTTTGGTGAATTGCCTCCAGCACATTCACCTCTTATAGGACTCATACTCCAGAGATCCATATAAGAAAAGATACCTATATCAGAGTATCCAACAATAATATCGCTAACTGTAAAGCTTTAGGCTTAATACAGAAGCATTCCCCCTAATCACCAATCGCAACAGGTCTGTAAGGCTTCTTCATGCTCAATACAGTCGTTAGCACACCCACTCTGTGGCCACAGAGGGGAACGGTCACAGGTATAATGAACCTTCAATCACTTATAGAACAAATCAATAATTGATTGAATTCCATTATACCCCCGAATATCAACACGTTCAAGCACATAATAGATACTTGAAATAAATCCACAAAAAGGGATAATAATATAACAACATGGTAAAATATACTCATGCTAATCCATACCATAGTGCAACAACCATTTAATACACTATGCATCATAATATAACAACATGGTAATGTATACTCATGATAATCAATACCATAGTGCAACAATTCATTTAATACACTATGCATAATACCATTAACGAATATGAGTTCAAATAAGGTATCCATATAACCACATAATCCACACCGGGATGCAATATAATCAATATGCCAGATAATCCACAACTGGGATACAACACAACAATACCAAATAATCCACAATCTGGATACAATACCATCATATACCAAATAATCCACAATCGGGATACAATATATTGATGTAACACATATACATTCCTAACCAACACACTAGTGTGATTTTAATCTCTACACTGTTCAACTAATCACCAAGGTATGGGAGCAAGAAAGGCCAACCTAAACCGTAAACCATCCTTACAAAGTTACTACTCGACCTTGAATAATATTCATAAAAGTGCAAGACCTACTTCCACCCATTCCATTTTGACCAAATAAGACATCATGGCCTAGCCAAGGTATTCTACTTTAACTTAGATTAAAAAGGATTAATTCATATCCGGATTGGGTTAAGTTCTATTAATTTATAATGGTTATTACTCATGCCACGAGGTTGTCGGTAAAAATCAAGCAAGAACGTAAACGGGGAAAGGTCTGGTGACATGGGCGACCGCCCATGTCACTTGGGCGACCGCCCAAGAGAGTCTCAAATGTATCTAATGTTCTGCCCACTTGGGCGGCCGCTCAAGCCCCCATGGGCGACCGCCCAAGCTTCTTTCCCAGCCAGCTTAGGTTTCAACCCCTTTTTACTTATTTTCTTTTCCTTCTCACAACCTTTATTTCCATGAGACCCCAAAAGGATTTCTAACTTTACAATCCTCAACCTAAGTCAATTAAACCCCAAAATAATATAAACATAAATTATTCACCACAAGGTTTTCAACCCATTTCACTAACACAATTCAAGTTCAATCTTCTAAAACTAACTCTACCCATTTCTTACACTCTTGGTAAAATTCTTTAACCCACATCATTCTTTATCATTACCCCATTTATCAACTCCAAGAAGGTTTCCTAAGCATCAATTAACCATTATAATAAAATAACAACACCCAATAGTTCATGAACATTAAATAGGAGGAAAGATCATAATAATTCATAACATTAAAAGTATAACAAGTCCTTTTTCTACTTCTTTCTACCCAAATGAGATATACTCCTTACATCTCCCAAATTTAAGTAAGATGAACATAACTATATACAAGAACTCCATTAAGATCATTAACATCCTACACTCATTATACCCTCATTTTTCCAACATAAATCCCCATTTCATACTAGAAATCAATTCATCCTTAATTAACCCATTTTACACAAATAACCTTATTCAAAATTATCATAATCATTTTCTTTTCACAAAATATTCATTAACACATAAAATGTGTAATATTTAGAAAGAAGTCATAATAACTTACCTTTAGAGATATGTGGTGAAACTATGATTTCTCTAGCTTGATGCATTCCCCTTGCCTCTACGAACATGGAAGTACACCCGGATCATAAAATGGAGGAGGATTGGATTTATAGTAATTTTTGGAAGGAATTATCCAAGGAGGTTTCCATGGAGGCTTCCATGGAAATTATTGAAGAAGAAGAAAGGAGAATAAGGTAGGAGTAGGGAGGTGATTTATTAAATAGTAAGAAAAGGATGGAAGAAATGGGGAAAGCATGGGGAGGGGTATGGGGCCTTGACTCTTTAAGGAGGAAGGAGAGGGATTTAGGGGATTTGGTCCCCCTTCCACACAATCCAAGGCTTTCAACTAAAAATAAATGAAAGCCCCATTTTATTCCCATTATTTATTTTACCCAATTTAACCTCCTCTTACTCTTTATCTATTTTTTATTTTTATATTTTCTTTTAGAACATTATTTTATTTCTCTATCATTTTATCCTAATATAAGGAACCAAGTATATAAAAATGAACACATAATATTAATAATAATTTTAAAAGCATATAATATTATACTAAAATTGTGCCTAGGGTTAGGGTCGTTACACTCACTCCCCCTTAAAGAAAATTCGCCCCGAATTTTAAACTTGATTACCTTAATGTTCAATAACAAAGGCTACTTCCCCAAGCATTTCAAATTTCAACCTTCAAATAGTTTCCTTAATGTCATGATTCTTCTATACATCCTCACAACCCAAATATTCTAGAATTTAATCCCGAAATTAAAATTCTAATAACTCTTCAACGTTTTCCCCTCATAGGTCAAATCCGCCTAAACATCATTAATTAAAGAACTTCATTCGTACGAAGGATCATACAAATAAATTTTCCATATCACGTTTTATACAGTACCCCTTCAATGCTAAACCAAAACTGCTATTATACTCAACTCCGCTAAGTTTAATAAAACCTTTCAAGTTGAAAAGAAATCTATCACTCCACACACCATCTATTCTTCAAGAGTTTGGATAGTCTTCTAATCTCTTCCCTTTAAGTAACTAAATCCTCCAACTCTTAGGATCGGTAACAAATTTCACAAGAGAGCTTCAAAAAGGTAAGGTTCTCACATAAAACAATTGCAGCCACTCTCGAGTAGAGGGTAAGAAAATTCTGGTTTATCTAAGCCAACTTCCTCGAAGCATACGCTATTACTTTCCCAATTCTCATAATATCACCATCTAATTCTCCTTTAATACGCACTTAAAATTTCACAAAGGCCTCACATCCATTAAGTAAGGTACGGATCGGATCTATAGCTAATCTATTCTCCATCTCTATCAATATAATTCATACTTATTACATCCTATACCGTTTATACATCCTTTAGAATTAATTAAAGCAACGATCTTTCATTTTTCAAGAATTCCTTAAAATTTCCTTCGGTAGCACTTGCCAACCCCAAAGATCACGAACACAATCCTCGTAAGATCTAGGGAACATCCAAGCTTAAGACTTTAGAACCCAAAATTTGGAATCCTCTCAAGCCAACTCACACTTGCTAAACTCTTCAAACAATGAATTCTCACTAAAGGCAAATAACACAACTCACAAATGATCCTCTCATAACTTTAAATAACCAAGAAGCTCATCCATCATAACTACCATAAAGCCGTCAAGATAAAGATTAAAATCCCGATTATCATACTTAGAATCAATACATGAGATACTCTGATGGAAACACATTTACCACCTACTCACAACTAGCACATAAACCCCTTTGAAAAGACTTCTTATGCAAGTCTAACACCTACCAAATATCCTTCACACTTTTAACCAAAACTTTCTGTCTTTAATGCTTACATAACAAGAGTATCATATAAAGGTTTATTTGATTTAACTACCAATATAATTAATTTAGGTATAGAAAAGGAGACTCACTTCTTATGATAGTCTACAATACACCACAATTTCTTAACCATCCAGGTCAAGTATATCTCATAATTACACATCGGTAATCATACCAAATCAACTGGCAATACATGCTCAGCCATAACCACATCACCATCGTGGTACATCAAAGGAGATTCGAGGTATTCTCTCATAAGAGCAGAATCCTCTAACAATAAAACAATTTCTCAAGAAATGTATGTCACATATAAGCAAAATGTGATGCCAAACATGAATGATATGCAACAGGATCTATAAAATATGACTCCTGCTTCTGAGACAAGGAATTTACCTCTAGTGACCTCTGAGGGATTTATTTCTCCTGGACCCGAAGCACACACTCGACCACAGACCTTCTTTTTCTGTTCCCCTTCGTTATCTCTTTTGGTACCACCTCTTTGTCGTCCACTTTGCTGACTACTGCCTGAAGCTAACCTCCGATGAAACACAGGACAATTTTTCTTGTAGTGCCCCATTTCTCCACAATTCAAGCATTTCCCTTGCTTACTCCAACACTGATCTTCGGTATGTCCAATCCTCTTGCAAAATTTACAATTCATCCCATACTGTTTGGATTTTGGCCTAGATGAAGAAGCTACAACAAACTCTCCTCTCATACTCCCTGAAGTTGAAGTCCTTGATTGTCCTTTAGTGATTTTGGATCCTTGTCTTAGATACTTTGGTTTATTTCTAATCCCACTTCCGGATCTTCCACTATTTTCCTCAATGTCCTTCTCGACCTTATATGCTCTATCTATGACTGTCTGATAATCGGTGAAACTATCAATCCATAATTTCTTCCTAAACTCAATCCTCAAACCTTTTACAAACCTATGAACTCTTTTCGCTTCATGCAATACCAAATGAGGGCAACTTCTAGCTAATTCCTCAAACCTGACTACATACTGATTCACCGTCATGTCCCCTTGTTCCAGTCCTAAGAATTCGATCTCATTCTTGTCCCTTGTAACCATCGAAATGAAATAATCCTCGAACTGATGTGTGAAATTATCCCAAGTCTGGGGCGTGTGATCCCGCTCCCAACTTTCCTTCAAAATCTGCCACCACTGATCAGCTGGACCTTCAAGTTTGAAAACGGCATACCTAACTTTCTCTTTGTTGGGACTTTCTATAACCTCGAAAATCCTATTCATTTCTGCTAACCATTTTTCTGCCTTTAACGGATTCGGATCTCCGTTAAAGCTCGGTGGGTTCATCTTCACAAATCTTTCTAATCCATCACTTTGGTATCCCTCAGGTTGATTCGGAACTGATCCTCTAGTCTCCATATTATGTACAAACATCCTGAATAATTTCATCATCTCTTCATTCTGAATTCCACCTATACCCATATCTCCTTCATTTCCTAGAACCTTTCGCTGATCATCATTGCTTCCGGCCATTAGAACGAACTCCTGCATTAAACACTCGGCGTTAATTACCACACACTCCCCCTTAGTTTAGACATCTACCCTTGACCTCTAAACTAAGCTCTGATACCAACTGTGAGCACCCCAACCCGGGACCTAACGCGTGTCCCGAGCTTGAGAAGCTCAAACTAAGGAAACCCATCTAAGATTTTTTTTTAAAACTTTTATTTGCCTTTACAAGAAAACCAATTCTCAATTTCCCATAAACAAAATCCAATAATAACATCTCCACTTGGAGGAATTTAAACAATTACTTTAATAACCATACTTAATTAATTACATTGAAAACCCTATTTAACATTGTTTAACAAAAGAGTTTTCTATACAACTTATAAAAGATTAATACTTAAATAGGATTCCCGACAACCCACTCATATACCTATCCTGACAAGTCCCAAAAGCAACAGTCACAATCGTATCCCCGTCCTCACTGGTTCAGGTCACCTGTCTCAGCACAATCTAAAGCAGTAAAAGGGAAGGGGTGAGAATAAATCTCAATAAGCTATTATGAATGCAGCAAGATGCCAAACAAGATGCAACACATAGCATGGTAGCACATAACACATTATGAAAGCGGTAAACACCTTACGTTACCTCATTTTACCTTTCCCGTCTGAACAATAAGTCGTACAACGTGGGAGTAAAACTCCACTCTTTGGTGAATTGCCTCCAGCACATTCACCTCTTATAGGACTCATACTCCAGAGATCCATATAAGAAAAGATACCTATATCAGAGTATCCAACAATAATATCGCTAACTGTAAAGCTTTAGGCTTAATACATAAGCATTCCCCCTAATCACCAATCGCAACAGTGCGTAAGGCTTCTTCATGCTCAATACGGTCGTTAGCACACCCACTCTGTGGCCACGAGAGGGAACGGTCACAGTATAATGAACCTTCAATCACTTATAGAACAAATCAATAATTGATTGAATTCCATTATACCCCCGAATATCAACACGTTCAAGCACATAATAGATACTTGAAATAAATCCACAAAAAGGGATAATAATATAACAACATGGTAAAATATACTCATGCTAATCCATACCATAGTGCAACAACCATTTAATACACTATGCATCATAATATAACAACATGGTAATGTATACTCATGATAATCAATACCATAGTGCAACAATTCATTTAATACACTATGCATAATACCATTAACGAATATGAGTTCAAATAAGGTATCCATATAACCACATAATCCACACCGGGATGCAATATAATCAATATGCCAGATAATCCACAACTGGGATACAACACAACAATACCAAATAATCCACAATCTGGATACAATACCATCATATACCAAATAATCCACAATCGGGATACAATATATTGATGTAACACATATACATTCCTAACCAACACACTAGTGTGATTTTAATCTCTACACTGTTCAACTAATCACCAAGGTATGGGAGCAAGAAAGGCCAACCTAAACCGTAAACCATCCTTACAAAGTTACTACTCGACCTTGAATAATATTCATAAAAGTGCAAGACCTACTTCCACCCATTCCATTTTGACCAAATAAGACATCATGGCCTAGCCAAGGTATTCTACTTTAACTTAGATTAAAAAGGATTAATTCATATCCGGATTGGGTTAAGTTCTATTAATTTATAATGGTTATTACTCATGCCACGAGGTTGTCGGTAAAAATCAGCAAGAACAGAAACGGGGAAAGGTCTGGTGACATGGGCGACCGCCCATGTCACTTGGGCGACCGCCCAAGAGAGTCTCAAATGTATCTAATGTTCTGCCCACTTGGGCGGCCGCTCAAGCCCCCATGGGCGACCGCCCAAGCTTCTTTCCCAGCCAGCTTAGGTTTCAACCCCTTTTCACTTATTTTCTTTTCCTTCTCACAACCTTTATTTCCATGAGACCCCAAAAGGATTTCTAACTTTACAATCCTCAACCTAAGTCAATTAAACCCCAAAATAATATAAACATAAATTATTCACCACAAGGTTTTCAACCCATTTCACTAACACAATTCAAGTTCAATCTTCTAAAACTAACTCTACCCATTTCTTACACTCTTGGTAAAATTCTTTAACTCACATCATTCTTTATCATTACCCCATTTATCAACTCCAAGAAGGTTTCCTAAGCATCAATTAACCATTATAATAAAATAACAACACCCAATAGTTCATGAACATTAAATAGGAGGAAAGATCATAATAATTCATAACATTAAAAGTATAACAAGTCCTTTTTCTACTTCTTTCTACCCAAATGAGATATACTCCTTACATCTCCCAAATTTAAGTAAGATGAACATAACTATATACAAGAACTCCATTAAGATCATTAACATCCTACACTCATTATACCCTCATTTTTCCAACATAAATCCCCATTTCATACTAGAAATCAATTCATCCTTAATTAACCCATTTTACACAAATAACCTTATTCAAAATTATCATAATCATTTTCTTTTCACAAAATATTCATTAACACATAAAATGTGTAATATTTAGAAAGAAGTCATAATAACTTACCTTTAGAGATATGTGGTGAAACTATGATTTCTCTAGCTTGATGCATTCCCCTTGCCTCTACGAACATGGAAGTACACCCGGATCATAAAATGGAGGAGGATTGGATTTATAGTAATTTTTGGAAGGAATTATCCAAGGAGGTTTCCATGGAGGCTTCCATGGAAATTATTGAAGAAGAAGAAAGGAGAATAAGGTAGGAGTAGGGAGGTGATTTATTAAATAGTAAGAAAAGGATGGAAGAAATGGGGAAAGCATGGGGAGGGGTATGGGGCCTTGACTCTTTAAGGAGGAAGGAGAGGGATTTAGGGGATTTGGTTCCCCTTCCACACAATCCAAGGCTTTCAACTAAAAATAAATGAAAGCCCCATTTTATTCCCATTATTTATTTTACCCAATTTAACCTCCTCTTACTCTTTATCTATTTTCTATTTTTATATTTTCTTTTAGAACATTATTTTATTTCTCTATCATTTTATCCTAATATAAGGAACCAAGTATATAAAAATGAACACATAATATTAATAATAATTTTAAAAGCATATAATATTATACTAAAATTGTGCCTAGGGTTAGGGTCGTTACACGTATCCCACCAGTACTCGCTCAGCGCGACATACATGGACCTGCCCCTCGGCGTATCACCGCCGCGGCTACAAGACCGATAAACCCGACCGGCCGGAGTCAATCACCAGCTGTCGTGGACTCCTCTCTCCCTCTCGGGCCACGTCCGGGATAAGGCCCCACAATACCTCGCACCGCCTCAAAGGCACCCGACTCTTACGGTTGTGGGTATCAACCATCCCTGTCCCCTGCAGACAAACAAGACAGAAGCAACGTCAACAAAAATGCACCAACGCATGTCAAAAGGATGCAATGCAGATACGGTTCTCATTCATTTCCTGCGAACTTTCAAAATCTTTCGAAAACTCCGTCGAATCCGGAACTTTCAAAATCTTTCGAAAACTCCGTCGAATCCGGAACTTTCAAAATCTTTCGAAAACTCCGTCGAATCCGGAACTTTCAAAATCATTTCGAAAACTCCGTCGAATCCGGAACTTTCAAAATCATTTCGAAAACTCCGTCGAATCCGGAACTTTCAAATTCTTTCGAATTTTTCGAAAATCTCGCTCCGTCCCGAATTAAAGCTACTTTAATTTTGGAAAATGCATTTAGACATGGAATTTTGCAACCAAAATTTTTATGTCATCTACCCATGATGTCAATTGAACTACGTCCTAGTCAATTTCGACAACGATTCATAGCAAAGTCAAAAGCCCCAAATCGGGCACCAAAATCCCTAAGTAAATTCCTAACAAATTTCTAACATTTAAAGAATGCACATTCTTGAAATTAATGGAATTTGTAGGGAACTTACTTGTCTTTCGATCCCATCCTTGGAGTTGTGTCTATCCCTCGCCGGATAAAACTCCGCCGGATTCAATGGAAGAGTGGTGGTTCGAATGGTCCGAACCAATCGAGTTCTCTCGTTGTCGGTCCTTCCATGGCGAGCCATTGGTCCTCCTTCACCCTCCATAAGCGATTTTCCCTCACAAATTCGAGCAAACCTTGCAATTTGGGGTGGAAAATTTTCTCTCCTCTCTCTCTCTCGCCGGCAATAATGGAAGAAATGGCCATTTTCTTCCCCGGCCTACGGCATTTAAAGGTTTACGGAAAAACGGTAAAAGTCAGCCGGACTCTTGCGCACAGAATAATTTTTGCCCCTTTTGCCCCTCAGCTTTTGGCAATTCCAATTTTACCACTTTTGGCCCCGAAAGTGTAAAATTTCCCGATTAGACATTTCTAACGCCCTATCCCCCGAGGATAATTCTCAGTTAGTTTTCACTAACGCTCGTCTCCAGACGTTAAATTCCCAGTTAGTTTTCACTAACGCTCGTCTCCAGACGTTAAATTCTCAGTTAGTTTTCACTAACGCTCGTCTCCAGACGTTAAATTCCCAGTTAGTTTTCACTAACGCTCGTCTCCAGACGTTAAATTCCCAGTTAGTTTTCACTAACGCTCGTCTCAGACGTTAAATTCTCGATTAGTTTTCACTAACGCTCGTCTCAGGCGTTAAATTCCCGATTAGTTCTCACTAACGCTCGTCTCCTGACGTTAAATTCAGTCCAGTTGACGTTTGACATTCAAACATTCAACCATGTCTCCGGACATTTCAGTTACGATTCCGTCTCCCGACGTTAAAATTTAAATGGTCCTCACCATCAAACTCTTAATCGCGACCTTTCACGGTCCGATTCCAATTCGCGACCTTTCACGGTCCGATTTCAAACTCTTAATCGCGACCTTTCACGGTCCGATTTCAAACAGTTGATCCCGACCTTCGCGGTCCGACCTCCACTCTCTTATCGAGACCTTCGCTAGTCATTTCCGGCAACAGCAATAAGCCCGAACCCCAAGGTACGAACGCCTTGCAAATGGTCATTTCCGGCAACATCAATAAGCCCGAACCCCAAGGTACGAACGCCTTGCAAATGGTCATTTCCGGCAACAGCAATAAGCCCGAACCCCAAGGTACGAACGCCTTGCAAATGGTCATTTCAGCAGCGGCCAATAAGCCCGAACCCCGAGGTACGAACGCCTTGCAAATGGTCATTTCCGGCGACAATAAGCCCGAACCCCAAGGTATGAACGCCTTGCAAATCGGCATCTCACCGGCCTGACAATAAGCCCGAACTCCAAGGCACGAACGCCTTGCAACAATCCCTCTTCGGCCATCCGAGGTAGGCCCGAACGCTCATCCCAGCGGGATAAAGCGCAACGGCAATAAGCCCGGCACCCGAGGCACGAGCACCCCCGTCGGCATCGCAACTCCGGTTTGAGGCGCCACGCGCCCTCGAAGGTTTCGAAGCCCCGAGGTTCGAGACGCCTCCTAACAGTCTCCATTCGGGTACGGGTACCTCGCGAATGGTCTCATCCAGGTTTAGACGCCTCTAACAGTCTCGCTCGGGTAAAGGTCCCCATGCGCGGCCCTTGCCCCTTTTCGAACTACGATCGGCTTGATTCCCGCTCGGGATACGTAGGAATCCTTTTCGCTAAGGGTCCGGCCGGTGACCGCCCGGAGTCTCTTTCAAAGTAAGGCATCCCGATTTGGATCCTTATCTTTTCGGCGACCCCACTTCCTTCGAAAGTGACGTCGCCGAGGGGCTAGCTGTAAGTACCCAAATCCGGATCGTCCAAATCCGTCGAGAAAGTTAACCGAAATCCGTTAAGCGGCCCGCTCCAGTTAACCGGAACTCGTTAAACTCCCGTTCTTTGTGCCAACGAGACGTCTCGGGACTGCCCCGTGCATCCCGACGTCGAACCGTACTTAACACGTGACATCTCACGTAAAAGTATGGCTTTCCCTGAAAAAACGCATTTTTCGGCACTTTCCGGGGGCGTTTCGGACATTTCCAGTTTGTTATTTTAAAAACGGACAAAGCGGGACCGGGAACGAACTCCCACACTTACGGTGAGTCACGGGACACGTGTCTGCATGCCACCTCCCTCTAGTCACTCGTCAATCACAAATCAAGGCCAAAAGACCAAAATACCCCTGGTTTGCAAGCCAAGTCCGGCCGAACTCCTTTGTGCAATTTTTCTGAAATTGCCCGGCCAAGTCCCCCAGATTTCCAAAATTCCCAAAACCCCTGAAATTCAGTCCAAGTCCGGCCGGACTCCTACTGCAATTTTCACCCTATAAATAGAAGTTGCTGTCAAAGGCAAGGAGGAGGATTTTGATACCAAAAATCACATACCCCACGGTCCAAACTGGTTTCCACCCCTCCCGAGCTCCCGTTTTGTCTCGATTCGCGTGAAACCTTCGTATTTCGATCAAATACGCACCCTACAACTTCGGAACAACCTTTCGAATAACTTTTCGTGTCCCGTGCACGCCTCCCGAGCCAAAGGAGTCGACCCTAGCCATAGGTATAACTCCCTCTCTCTGAATCTTCCGTTCCGTCTCGGTTTACGCGCCAGTCGCTATAACTGTTTCGAACGTCATTGTCAAAATGTAGACGCCTCCGTCTAACGGGGTCCGATACGTTTTAGCCCCTCGATCCTCTTCTCTTTCCGTAAGAGAAGTAATCACGGGTTAAAACGGCGTTCCGACCCCGTTCCGTTTACTTTCACGTCATTTACAATTCCGAGCCGTTTGGCCTCGTTGATCGTCATTTACAATTCCGAGCCGTTTGGCCTCGTTGATCGTCATTTACACTTCCGAGCCGTTTGGCCTCGTTGATCGTCATTTACACTTCCGAGCCGTTTGGCCTCGTTGATCGTCATTTACAATTCTGGATCTTTTGATTCCGTTGACACCGCTTTAAATACTGTCATTTACAAGTCCGATCCGTTTGGATTGTGATAGTATTTACTTTTCAAAAGTCCGAGTCGCAACCCGCTTCGTTGATCGCATATCATTTAATACGCATTTTTCCCGTAAAAATCGTTAACAATGTAATGCCCGATTCAAAACCGGAGTTCGTCCGTCGAACTCTCTTTCAAAACGCGAAATGACGTTCGGCCTCCGAACGCTCGTCTTCAAACTCAAAGCCGCCATTTGACACTTAAAATCATTTAATACGCATTTTTCTCGTAAAAATCGTTAACAATGACTCGTACGGTTCAAAGTCGACGTTTGCCACGCAAACGCTCATTTCAAACTCAAAATCGACGTTTGCCACGCAAACGCTCATTTCAACTCAAAGTCGACGTTTGCCACGCAAACGCTCATTTCAACTCAAAATCGACGTTTGCCACGCAAACGCTCATTTCAACTCAAAATCGACGTTTGCCACGCAAACGCTCATTTCAACTCAAAGTCGACGTTTGCCACGCAAACGCTCATTTCAAACTCAAAGTCGACGTTTGCCACGCAAACGCTCATTTCAAACTCAAAACCGACGTTTGTCATTCAAACGCTCGTCTTTTCAAACAAAGTCACCTAATCAACGTTTGTCACTCAAACCAAGATTAAGCTTGTCATTCAAGCCCCCATTTCAAAAGACACACACACACACACACGATTTCGAGAAAGGTAGAAAGACTCGTCATGCGAGGCGTTTCGGGCGATCTCGTAATACTCTACCCGAAACGTAACGTGACCTCCGAACCTAACAATCTCTGGTACTAAAAAAGCTTTTTACTCGTTTTTGCTGCCAATAAAAATGATCCCCGTTTTCAAAGCCTTTTCCTAAGTTTTTGCTACCAATAAAAACGACACCTTTTCGCAATAGCCGTTTCTCAACGTTTGGGCTCAAAATACAAAACCGCGTGGCGACTCCTCATTCTGCTCCTTCCCGTGAAGCGAGGTCTCAGACACCAACCCCCCGCGAAAGACAACCGCCTTTTCCGCCGCCCCGCGCGCAAAAAAGATCGGGTAATTTCAGGGACGAAGCTCCAATGGATAGTAAACATGCATTTGAAGCAGTTGATAAAAGCCTGAAAGACATCTTGCAGCAAATCGCATCGTACGATAAGGATAAATCATTTGGCGGTAAAACATTTCTCTTGGGTGGAGATTTTAGGCAGATTTTGCCTGTTATACCAGGAGGGTCAAGAGGTGACATTGTTAATGCTGCTTTGAATAGCTCATATTTGTGGAGCGAATGTCAGGTATGTTTGTTGTCCAAAAATATGCGACTACAAAATCTTGCTACAGATACAAGTAGTCATCAAATGTCTTTGGACCAGTTCTCCAAATGGATATTACGCATTGGAGATGGAAAGGAGCCTACTATAGTTAGAGGGGATAGTGACGAAGCTGAATGGATAAAGATTCCTTCAGAATTTTTGCTGGAATGTGAAGAAGATCCCATTAGTGCAATTTTCAAATCAACTTACCCCAACTTTGAAATGAGGAAGTTTGAATTTGACTATTTGACTAATCGCGCAATACTCACACCTAAGAATGACACTGTGGGTGCAATAAATAAATTTATACTGGAATACGTAGATGGGGAAGAGAAAGAGTACCTTAGCTATGATGTAATTGACAATGCACATGATGATATTGAAAATCATCATCTGTTGTACCCACTAGAGTTTTTGAATAGTTTGAATTTGGCTGGTATTCCGGAACATAGGCTTCGATTAAAGGTGGGAGTTCCAATTATGTTGCTTAGGAACGTTAATCCTAGCAAAGGAATGTGCAATGGTACACGGTTGATTGTGACACAATTGGGTAAAAGGGTGATCGAAGGCTCTATAATATCTGGATCACACGTTGCAGAGAAAGTCCTTATACCTAGGATTGTTTTAACATCAACCGAAGGAAAGTTGCCATTTGTCCTAAAAAGGAGACAATTCCCGGTGAAAATTTGCTATGCAATGACCTTAAAAAAAAGTCAGGGGCAAACTTTAGAATATGTCGGTTTATATTTACCTTCTCCTGTCTTTAGCCATGGTCAATTATATGTCGCTTTGTCACGAGTTAAAAATCCCAATGGTTTGAAAATTCTTACCCATGAAAGCGATGATGAATTTAAAGGTTGGACGAAGAACATAGTCTACCATGAAATATTTACTTCATTGGGTAAGAATCTAACCATCTAAAGTAAATATGAATTTTTAATATTCTTTATTTGCATTATACATATGAACTTATGGTTTGAATAAATAACTTAAAATTTATTAATATTTTTCAGGCACATGAAAATGTTCATGAAGAATTATATCGAGTTTAGAGGCAAGATCATTTGGTAAGGACATAAAAGTTTTGTAAACTGTAGCTTCATCTGGTGAACACACGTCCACGGCCACCAGTATTACCCTTACCATCACTCTTTGCTCCATGCGTCGGTGTATCTCTTTTCGATTCTGGGCATTTCCACTGCGGATGCCCAATCTTTTCGCAGTTGTAACATTTCCTATCCTTGAACTTACACACATCAATCTTATGACTTCTATCGCACACAGTGCAGACTTTCGTTGATCCACGCTCTTGAGCCTTGCCTTTATCACTAGAAAAACGGTTATTAGCAACACGATCACGATCATGACTTTCTTCGGTAGCTTTCCTATTACCATAACTGTCGTAGCTCCGATCCCCAAACCGTCCCTTCGACTCACTTGAATTTTTATTAGAAGACTTCTCCATAGACTTTTTCTTTTCATCTCTTTTGTTGTGGTTTTCATCAGATTCCTTCTCTACCACCCTTGCCCTATCCAGGACCAAACCATAAGTAGCCAACTGCAGAGGCATGATTCTGTACCGAATTCTGTCACTTAGACAAGCTTCAAACTTCCTAGCCTTTTGTTCCTCGTTATCGAAGAATGTAGGCGCAAACTCCATTAACTCAGTAAACTTTGCACAATACTCATCAACCGTCATGCTCCCTTGAGTGAGTATCATGAACTCCACCACCTTGGCATTACGAACACTTGCAGGGTAGTACTTTTCATTGAATACTGTCTTGAACATCTCCCAAGTGAAGTTTCCAGTTCCGCGAGCCGTTGCCGCCCTTTTCTCGGCCTCCTACCAAGTATGAGCTGCCCCTTTCAACACAAATGTGGCAAAGGTAACCTTCTATTATGGAGTACAGTTTAGCGTACAAAAAATCTTTTCCATATTCTTAATCCAGTCTTCAGGCTTTTCCTTAGGACTACCAGAGAAAGAGTCCGGATTCCTCTTTTGAAATTGTTCCAGCGGGTCTCTCAATGGTACGTGCTGAGGTTGAGGCAGTGGTTGCGCTTGTGCCAATTGAGCCACTACTTGCCCAATACCAGTCATCGTTTGGTTCAGAGTTTGCAACAGATCGGCCATGTTTGGATCCACCTGGCCTTGGTTATCGTCATTTCCAGCGTTGCGAGCATTGCCACGGTTCCCGTTTCTCGACATCTGAGGTTAAGAAAGACTATAATGAATACTCCTTATCATACTACATAAAAGGTATGCTATTACTTACACCTATTTCACACTTTAATTGGCCTTTCATCAGACCAACCTACACACACATCGGTCTTACACTAGACCTTTCACTGTATCAGCCTTGCACTAGGCTTTTTACTTTACTTTGGTCATTTTACTTGACCAATCACATTTTCGCAGTTCACAAATACAGTAAATAATTATAATTGCAAAACAAGGTAGAGGAATTACTAGAACTAATACTTTATTTCATAACTAAAACGTGAATAACAAATTCTAGTCTAGAATTCAAAACATAACTATCTAGCTAACACCTTGCAAAACAAAAGAACTAACTACTTCTAAACTCAAATTCATTTCCTCAATCTTGCAGATCTTCTAAGCCCTTCACTTGGCACTCTAGGTCTCCCTAACGTTCCCTTTGGCCTACCACGAGACCTACGACCTTGCTCTTCAGCTTGACCATTATCCTCTACCACTATTGACACAGCAGGCACTTCAGGAACAACTGGATTTCCTTCAGCGTGAATAGCATCTAACTCCGCCTTTCGATCTTGTAACTCATAGTACATCGCATAGAAATCTTCCTTGACAAGGTCAATGTAATCTTCCTTCTCCATCAACATGGCTCTTGTTTGGTATAGCTTATCTTTGGTACGTTCTAACCTTTCATCAGCTAGATTTAACTGCTTCTTAAGGGTTCCCCATTCCTCATGCACCTTATAGAGATCATCCATAGCCTCCTCATACTCAATCTTGGTTACTTCATTCTGCTCACGAATATTCACTATTTCCTCTTGTTGTTGCTTCACCTTTGTAATATACCTATTAAGTATACTTCTCATACGAAGTCCATACTTGAGCTTCCTTACTCCATACTTCTTTCGGTGATCCATTTCCTACAAGTAAGAAATAACTCTCATTAGTATCACGGGTAAAACTCAAATACATAATATACATCATACTTAGGCATTCGAAATCCAAAAAGAAATTTCCTCTAACTCTCCTCGATAAGACCTCATCATTCTTATTACGGCTATTCCTTTGTCTTATCACAAGATTTCAGAAATAGAGGTTTCCAAAAATAGAAAGTTCCCAATATAGAAAGTTTCCTAAAATAGAAAGTTCTAGGTAGACCCAATAATGGTTAAGTACTATTCTCTTCCAACAATCTTAACACACCTAAGATCTCCCATGTGACCTAAAACCAAGGCTCTGATACCAACTGTAACGACCCAAATATTCCACAAATAACAATAATACTTAGTTGATAATAAAATAACCTCCAATGGCTACTTAACCATAATTCAAATACTAACCGCAATTCAAAATAACTTAAATGCGGATAACGGTAACAATGCAACGGCTAGTACAACCCACTAGCTCGCCAACTAAACTACCTAACAAAAGAAACTACTTAAACGACTTCCGCCATGATCCTTGCGACGGTCCAACTTCCTACTTATTACCTGAAAGGAAAAATAATGGGAAAGGGGATGAGCGAACAATGGTTAGCAAGTTCATACGGTGCCTCTCCGGTTACTAAGGAAGAGGTGACCGAAAGAACGAGATCAAATGAATACTTCAATGAAAAGTAAATATTCAAGAACGGAATATTCACAATATAGTTCCAAAACAGTTACTAAGCATAGAAAACACTTTCATGAGTTTGAAAACATGTGGCTTCACAAAAGAGCAGTTTTCAATCAAATAACTTTCAGGCACTTCCACAAAATACTTCACTTTATTTCATAAAACATTTTACAAAAGATTTCCTCTTAAAACACTTTACTTCCATCCAATCACACTTTAGGGATTAAGCAGTTGCTAGCTGTACCCAGGGCTAAGGTTTTCATTGATCGCACCCAATAACCGGTATATCATGATAACCTACATCACTTCATCAAGCAATGTAATAGGGTCCCATATGTCCTTCTTCAGGCACTGGGATAACTATAAGGGTCCACATATTCATTTCCAGAACTATGGATAACTTTTGAGGTCCACATATTCTTTTCAGAATTATGGATAACATTTACTTTCACAAAACTTTATTTTGTTAACTTTCAAAGGTGCTCATATAATCAAGAACACAACAATGACAATATCAATCATACTCAAGATATCCCAATTGAACAATAACACATCAAAAGGAATAGATATCCAAAGAACGCTAACACAACGAAACGGATATGTTTTTAAAATACTACCTGCCACATAGGTAGATATAACTTTACAAAACAGAGAATGGATTCCTAAACAAGGAATGAAACCAAGAACTAAGAACGTAATCCCTTACCTTAGCGTTGCTTAGCAAAAGCGAAACTCCTCGCGCACGAATCTACAATCATACAACATAGGTCTTAGGGTACAAGTAATGCTCCTTTACTTAATCCCTAACTTTTAACTAAAGTCACATTATCCTATGAGTTATTCTTCCTTAACTCTTTTTAAAGATTACTCTTTTACCCTTTTATATCTTTCCTAAAATACCCCTAGGGTTTTAAGCTCACTAACCTTATTAAATTTCTTTTTATGACTTTCTCACTCTAAGGTTACTATTCACAGCATACACCAGCACTATTCACAGAAATTAACACAAACACAAACACATTCTACACCTTAACACACACTCATACATGCATACAGTAACACACGCACACCTATATACACACTACAACACACGCACACACACCACAGCCCACAATTCATCCTCTGTACACATACAGAGACACACGCAGACACACACACAGAGAGAAACACACACTGTACACACACAGACACACACAGAGATACACACACACACAGAAACTCATGCACACACTCTGTACACCCCAAAAACACACACACATGACACATACTAGAACACATAATGACCTTAACTTCTCTCCTTTAATCCTTTAGCATGCAAAACCTTAATTCATTGCTTATATTATAACATGCTAAGACCCATCAATATTACTCCATATTGGATATAGGATTTTACTCATATGAAACCAATTAAAATACTTGATTTCAAAACCCTAATATGTAATCTATTGGGTTCGGGTCAAAAAGGACTACAAAATCTTCATAAAACAACCATGGAAGAGGAGGATTTTTACCTTAATTGCTTGCTTCCTTTCTTCCTCTGCTTCTTCTCTCTCTCTCTCGGTTCTATCATTCCCTCTGCCGCTATTTCTCTCAACCGCACCCTCTCCCTATTTCTTATTTATTGCTTGAAAAATAATAAGGGTGCTAGGATAAGAAAGACTCTTTATACTTGTTATTCCTAAAGCCCTAGTCCCAAAGGAGTTTTAAGTCCACCAAGAGTCCTAGCCCAACAATAATTCAAACTCAGTTATTATCCTCTTAAACTCAGTTATTATCCTCTTAAAAGTCAGTTATTATCCTCTTAATACTCAGTTATTATCCTCTTAAAATATTATCCTAAGTAACTAATAAATAAATAAATCAATATATAAAATTACTAAAGGAACGGGTTATTACATTCTTACCCCCTTAAAAGAGTTTGGTCCACCAAACTAAACATATCTTAATCTGAAAACAGGGCAGGATACAACTCACGCATCTCGCTCTCGAGCTCCCATGTTGCTTCTCTTTCCGTGTGGTTGCTCCACTGCACTTTTACATAGGGAATTGTTCTCTTCCTCAAGATCTGATCTTTCCGATCCACGATTTTCACAGGTTGCTCATCATAACTCAAGTCTGCTCATAATCCTAACTGTTTGTACTCAATGACGTGACTCGGGTCAGGAGCATACTTCCTCAACATCGATACATGAAACACATTATGCACTCCCGCGAGTACAGGTGGTAACGCCAACTTATAGGCCACCTTTCCAATTCGTTCTAAAATCTCGAACAGTCCAACATATCTTGGGCTAAGCTTCCCACGAATTCCAAACCTCATAACACCTTTCGTTGGTGATATTCTCAAGAACACATGATCTTCTATTTGAAATTACAAATCGCGTCGTCCGCGATCCGCATATGACTTTTGCCTATCCTGAGCCGTTAGTAACCATCGACGAATTTGTTGCACTTTATCTGAAGTCACTTGCACAATCTCGGGTCCAATCAACTTCCTCTCGCCGACTTCATCCCAACACGCAGGTGATCTACACTTTCGTCCATACAACGCTTCGTAGGGCGCCATCCCGATGCTAGCGTGGAAACTATTATTGTAGGCGAACTCCACTAAAGTCAAATGTTCATCCCAAGTTCCTTGCCAATCCAATGACGTAGCTCTCAACATATCCTCAAGAGTTTGAATCATCCTTTCCGACTGTCCATCAGTTTGCGGGTGAAATGCTGTACTCATAGTTAATTCTGTTCCCAATGCTTTCTCAAGTGTTGAGGTCGAAACCTAACGGTTTATTTAATATCCGCAAGCTCACGGGTTATTGCAATAAAGCGGGTGCAAGTACGGATCGATCCCACAGAGACAGGGTTTACTTAGGAATTATTTTTGTCTTTATTAAAATTATAGAATAGATTGGTGGAGATAAAGATTAGTTTTGAAAATAGAAAGAAACATATATAGAAAATACTTTAAAAACTTTATATAACGAAGCATTCTTGGGATTGGAAATCATACACATAATTTGTTCATCAAATAGTCATTGTCTTAGGAAATAAAGGTTTAAAGGTTTTCATAAAAATCAAGGATGGTACGTTAGGCATATACTACTTCGGGTTATGACAGTAGCATTTGTATTCTTCACTAATTATGTCCTAACTGTTTGAGATTTCCGTTTATGGTACTCCCGCCCTATCACAAACGGGCATTCCGGCTTATCTCTAGCTGACCATAATTAGTAAGAATCCATTAGGAACGAGAGTCAACATACTTTCCATTAAAGGAACATCCCTAGGCCGTTGAACTACTTTCGTGATCAATGGAACCCAGTTTCTTTATATGGTTCCGTCAATCGAGATTCTCTGCTAGGTCCTTCTCTCAATTGACTGAATCATACAAGTTGGACGTCTCCAAAATTTAAGACATTTAGAGATTAATATAAAGAAATTGTTTAGATGAAGATAGAAGACAAGACTTTCACATTTTAAGATGATGAACGGTTATGCTTTGAGTTTCCAACCCCAAGAACATGGGGGATTACTCACTACCCATGTAAAACAGATAAGCAATTATAATAAAGAATAGAGTAAGAGAAACTTATGATGAAATAGAAGATGAATGGCTAAAAATAATGCTTCACTTTATTGCTTCTTTTCCAAAGTAACTTCAAGAACAAATGTAGACTTCAATCTTCAAAGGATCTTTGGAAATCAATGTAATAAGTATTTGTATCTAATTTCTAACAATCTCTGATGAAAATACTATGAAAATTTGTATATTTTTGATATCTAAGACTGAGTACAATGGGTCTTTTTATAATTGGGAGGAAACTCTTCAAGAAGATGCCTTTTAAATCTGCAGACGCGACTTGCACGGCCGAGTCAAGGGAGTTGCACGGCCGGGCCCCCTTGGCGCCAGTTTTGAATTTGAGTTTGGACATCTTGCACGGCCGCTCCACTTTAAGCTGCACAGCCGCTCCACAGGTTAACACGGCCAAACATTTCTCAAGACACGGCCACTCTGAGCTTTGGGGCCAAAAATGGCCTGAAAATGGCCCAGTGCACGGCCGCTCCATCTTGGCTGCACGGCCGTTCCATCTGTATTTTGGCTTGTGTGTTTGTTTTGTTTGTTGTTCCTCCATGCCTTTGCATCAAAGTGTCCAAGCATCTTTTTGATCATAAAATAGACTCCAAAACCTGTCTAAAATGCATAGACTATACCAAAAAGCGTAAAATCTAATAAATATGAAAAAGGAACTAAAATAGACTTAAAATGAGATGAAAATGGTAATTTAACTAAGTAAAAGTATATAAAAATTTAGGATAAATGACTATATAATAGTCACTTATCAAACTCCCCCACACTTAAGCTCTTGCTTGCCCCCAAGCAAATTTAGGATGAAAACACGGAGATGGAGAAAAGAAAAGAAAAAACAAGAATGATTCCTCAGAAATAAAGTAGCAAGCCCTAAATGCCTTTTGGATATTGCCTTCATCTTTCTAGTCATATTTTATATACCTTTAAAAATTATTTAGAAAGAAGCATTTTGGGGATATTTTAAAGAAATAATTTTTAAGACAATAACCTAATATAGCATATATAGAATTTGATCAAGTAAAGCATGCTAGAAGGATAAATCTTAGATCAATTACTTGGTAAAAGACAAGCTTTCACTCTTTAGAGTGATTTTTGAGAAAATGAATTTATTGCTTTAAAATGTAAAAAGGGAAGTATAAACACTTATTCACAAACTAGAAGTTTCCAAATAATTGTATTGCATTTTTGAATCACAAGGGCGAAAAATGGATGATGATAGTGGAAAAATCTCATCAAGGTTTCAACAATTTTATCTTATTTTTGCACGTGTTATATTTTTGCAAAAGTCCTTAGTTATTTTTTATCCTTTCAAGTAGGAGACATTGTGGCTGCGAACCCCATGTTTCTAATACTTAGATCAAGAATACTTTGGATATTACTCCCATTTGGCAAGAAAGCATCGTCGCAGCGAACGTCGTGCCCCGAGTTACTTAGGAAGTAATAGATTTATTTTTGATTTTTAAGATTTGATGACTAAGTCACTCTTTTAGCAATAAGATAAAATGCCTAACCTTGATTTGATTAGTGAAAATGGAAAGATGGGATTTTGATGAAGAGGCGTGATTCAAGGGATGCAAAACAATGGGAATGCTTCTAATAAGGGAATAAACATTTAATAAAATTTAAAATGTACAATTTTAAAGAAATATTTTCAAAATTTTTCATAAGAATAACCAAGTGTATAAAGATGATCAATAAAGATTTCATCTAATCAAATGCTTTTCTTGATAAAACCCTATATTTTTCTATACTAACTTATAAGGCTTTTAATTTATTTCCTAAAAATATCCCTATATTTTTGAATTTTTTCTCAAATAATCCCGTTTTACTTTTTTATTTACCAAAATGACTCACTGTTCAAACTATTGCCCAGAATGTCCACTTTTTTGAAACTCGCTACACCGTGTAGCGAGTTTGACTAGGGTTGGTCAAAACTCGCTACACCGTGTAGCGAGTTTAGGGTAATTAATTTAGGCCGTTGGGAAATTAATTATGGCATTTAATTAAACTAAACTCGCTACACGGTGTAGCGAGTTTGACTTGATAAGTCAAACTCGCTACACGGTGTAGCGAGTTTAATTTATTTCATACCCCTACATAACCCTCTCCGTCAGTCCCAACAAAACATACCATTCTCTTCCTTTCTCAGTCCAGTTCTCCCTTTTCTTTCTTTCTTTCTTTCTTTCTTTCTTTCTTTCTTTCTTTCTTTCTTTCTTAGTCCCAACAAAACATACCCTTCTTTATTTCAAAATGGATCCATCAAAACCCCGCTGGTATCTTGGACGACAACCTCTTCCTGGACATCCCGGTCAAACCTCCAATCGTCTATCTAATCTCTCTCAAATTAAACGAGAGTTTCAATCTCCACCGCCTCAAATCGAACGAGAGAGAGAATCTCCACCGCGTCATATCATACCTGGTCCCGCTGGTGAAGCACAGGCCGCCATGCGTCGACATCGCACCGGAAAAGCTCATGTCTCTCAGGGACCCCCCGCTCAGTCGACCCAAGAGGCCATACGTAAAAAACTTGAAGAGCCGGTGGAAGATGATGATTTTCAGGGCAAAGCTTGGCTTTCTGCGATGGACTATCTCACTGCAGAGGGTACTTATTATCCCTTGAGAATGATCAAGGAGAATTGCCAAAAATATGAGAGGGTGGAACAGGTATATTATTTTATTTTAATTATAGTTAAGGTTGAAATTTATAAATAATTGATCATTATATTTTTGTTCTATTAGGTTGTTGTGGTTGTGAAGGAGTTTACACGAAGTGATCATGGCTCTGTGCATTTGGTTTTGAAGGATCCTACTGATACCATTGATGCTTACATTGTTACAAAGTGATGAGAGATAGTGAGGGCGGAAGTCACATAGGTGTTGGTGCTGTTCTTATACTGACTAAGGTATGAAATATTTTCCTTAACATTACACTCCCTAAGGTTATATTCCTTAACATTTTGTTCTAAATGTTTTGTTTTGTTGATCTATTAGGCTGTTGTTTGGGCCCCCTCGCGCTAAAAAAAATGCTTAACATTGTTACTTCCAATGTTTTTAAGGTGTTTCCCAAGGATTGTTAATTTCTGTTATTGGACATGTAACTTGACAATATTTATTTTTTGTGATTTTATGTAAGATTTTCTATGTGGCCGGGATGTGGCCACTAACTTGAAAATATTTATTTTTTGTGATTTTATGTACTATTTCCTATGTGGCCGGGATGTGGCCACTAACTTGACAATATTTATTTTTTGTGATTTTATGTAAGATTTCCTATGTGGCCGGGATGTGGCCACTAACTCGAAAATATTTATTTTTTGTGATTTTATGTAAGATTTCCTATGTGGCCGGGATGTGGCCACTAACTCGAAAATATTTATTTTTTGTGATGTTATTTTAGTTTTTTTAAAATTATTTTGTACAGTTTGTGTTTGGTTTTGTTGCAATTATTCATGACATAATTTTTTAACACATAAGAAAAAAATTTGAAAGAAAAACTTTATTCAGCAACATGTTATCATTTGTTTTAAAACATGAAAAATAAATATTTTTTTTTAAAAATATTCAGCCACATGTCATTATTTTTTTAACACATGTAAATTTTTTTTTGTTAGTACGAAGCTATTTTGAGCAACAATTTGAAGCTGATTTAATTGTCCAAATTAAAATTTAAAAGTTGTTATTGTTACACCATTATATGTACTTCAAGTAACAATTTTTAGATATTCATTATGATATCTAAATTAACCTATAATTATTGCTCAAAATAGCTTCGCGAACGAATTTTTTTTTTGATGTTACTACGAAGCTATTTTGAGCAACAATTTGAAGCTGATTTAATTGTCCAAATTAAAATTTAAAAGTTGTTATTGTTACAACATTATATGTACTTCAAATAACAATTTTTAGATATTCGTGATGATACATAAATTAACCTATATTTATTGTTCAAAATGCCTTCGCGAATGAAAAAACAAAAAGAAGTAACAAATTTTGAAATTTTGAAACGAATCTCTAGTGGGGGACAAACTCTGGCTTTAACTCGCTACACGGTGTAGCGAGTTTCAATAAAGCTGAAATCGCTACACCGTGTAGCGAGTTTAATTCAGCTTTATTGAAACTCGCTACACGGTGTAGCGAGTTTAAGTAAGCCAAAATACTTTCTAGCTACAAAGTGGCAGTTTTGAACACCCGTGACTTTCTTTTCAATAAATTCTTGCTTGAGACAGAGGAATCTCTCAGCTTTCTCTTTTCCTCTCAGCTCAGCTTTGTTTCTTCTACCTTTCTCTCTTTCTCTCAATCAACTCTCTCAATCACCATTTTCTAAATCACCTTAATTCAAAATAAAACTTCTTCACGTTATTTTATTTCATCAGAATTGTTGAAGATCAACAAGAATCAAGGTAAATTAACATCATCTTAATTGGCGACATGCATGCGCTGAAGGGTCTGCACCTGTTTTTATATCAAAAATATATATAAGTACGAGAGACATAAGTTAATAATTGATGTTTTGTTTTAAAAAAAAATTAGAAATAAAAACTTGAAAAATGTAAAAACTTACCATAAACTCTATGGCGGCGGGCAGCGGCGGTATCCATCCACCTCTATGTGAGTGAGTCAGCTGCACAAACCTACACGTTATGTCCCTATGCCATACCATATATATGGGCTCGGTGTAAGTCATATCGTGGAAGCCGAACACCCGTAAAACCAAATTTTCGTGGCGCTGTCCCCATAGTGCAATAAGTGGGCGATGGTGGTCACCCCATCTCACCGTACTCTTTCCTGCCGATCCGAACGGTGCAACTCCCGAGCTAGTGTCGAGCGGTCTTTGCAGACAAGCGCCTCGAGGCCAACCGCCTCATAACGCGATCGGGCGGATGCCACTCAACCCTCTCAAAGCATATGAGAGGGACCTTCGCCAACCATATCTCCTCACCCCGAGTGCGGTAGAGCGGAGCGTGTCTCCCCTCATAAGGCCGCCACTCCACGTGAGCCTCGTTGGCCGGGCCGAGGGTCGATCCCGATAGCCTCGCGAGCTATGTGCGATAACCTCTCTCGCATCCAAATAAGCCCGCGTCCAATTCGAAATTTCATAAACAAAATAATTATAAGATTTTGTTAAAAAAAAACATTTAACGACGAGAAAATAAAGTATGATATATGTATACCTCGCATTCGAGGGGCATGATGACGTAGTCAGGCTCTCTACAGTCGATAACGGATCTCGCGGCCTCACACATTTCAACCGCTCCCAAGCCCAAATCTATATCAAATAAATGTATATCAAATACTATAAATAATGCCGCAAATTTGAAATAAAACTTAAAAACATAATGAACATTAAAATGAAATAAAATACACAGTAGAACGTTGAGAAATCCTCCCTTTGTTTCGTCGGAGAGTGCAGCTGTCGCACTACATAACTCTCGATACAGGAAAGCAAGCGCAAAGACTCCCCCAATGTACTCACGACCCTAGAAACATCCCTAAGCGGCGGGAGATAACATAGCTTAACCTTGTTGTTCGTACGATCGGGCATGATCGTAGAACCCAAGGCAAGCAAGATATAAGCCCGTACGTGCCGATCCACAATCTACCGGATCGGTATCATCATCGAGGTCACTAAAGTGTGGGAAACGTACGGTAATCCATCGGAGCTTCGGTCGCTCCCATCTATCTCTCCGTCACCGTGGATATCCCCTAAATACTCCGGGCAGGGCAGCCCGCGGTCTATATGTACTTGGAAACCCATCATCGGTAACGGCATCCCCATCAATCGGCAACCCGCAAATCATGCCGATATCCTGTGGGAGTGATCGTCATCTCACCAACCGGGAGATGGAAGGTATGGGTCTCGGACGCCATCTCTCGATCAAGGCCTCCAAAGAATGCAAAATCATCGTATCCGACCTATATAGTGTACTCCACCGAATCCGCACTCGCCGGAGTCTCAATAATATGACGGAGCTAATACGCCCGGCAAGGCGGCACCATGACGAAAAGTGAGGGGACTAGAAACACGCCACACAGGACCAAATATACCTAGCCCTATGCTCCGCATGCGAGGTCGAGAGCGGATGTATCGATAGGTCCGGGATCAATGAACGCTTCCATCTATTTATTTCAATATCAAGGTTGGTTATTGTTCTATAAGGCAAGAAAATAAATAAGAGAATACAAAAAGTGTAATTACTAGTACGTGGCATTGTAATCCAAAGTTATCCCACACTTCCAAGAAGTGCCTGTGGGGAAGTTCTTGGTTTCCAGCCTATATACTAAGTAATACTTCAAAAGTAATCCTCATGCGGTTTTGAAAAAAAGGATGCAGTTTTTTTTTATAAAAAAAGTTTGAACAATAAATCATATTTTAAGGATTTGGGGTAGACCTATCTGATTTAGGGTTTAGGATTTGGGATATAAGTATATGAGATTTGGGATGTTGTTATAGGTATATTAATTTCTATCCTATTTTGTTATCTCACTAATAATTCATATCCTATTATTTATACCTACAACATCTTAATAATGTATACTTCTTAATTTTTATTTATCTTTTTTTTTTCAATTTCACAATGGGACTGAGGGCTACATAGGAGTCTTGTCTCAACTGTTCTAGGATTTTGTTTAGTACAGATACAGAAAACAAAATTCTTTGTTCTTACAATCCAATATTTCAAATGTACAAATTTTACAAGTGAACAAGTTAATATTTCAACAATCTGAATTGGACAAATGCTACCAAATTAGTCACATAAATAATTCATTTGACAAGCCAAACATGGCACAAGAATTCACTAAACAAAAATAAATTATTTTGATAGATTACAAGATTGAAAACCAAAGATATCATACATTTACAAAAAAATCCTAAATTGCAAGTAAATTAATAAACATTCATTACTATCTCATATTTTCGGATTAACAAAACTAAATTTAATAACAAAAAAAAATAGAGAGTAATTAAATAAACATTCATATTTTCGGATTAACAATGTCATCAAAAAAAAAAAAAATCCTAAATTGTAAGTAAATAAATAATAAAATTAAAACTAAACTTACAATTTAAAAAAAGTTAATATTCGGATTAACAAAACTAAATATAATAACAAAAAAATCCTAAATTGAGACTAATTTGTATATAAACAATGTCATCAAAATGCAATTAGAACATCATATAAAAAATAAAAAAAATTATAAATTGTAAGTAAATAAATAATAAAATCAAAGTAAAAATTCAATACAATACAGAAATTTAAACTTACAATTAAAAAAAAGGTTGAATTACTTGACAAATTCCTTGGTTGATTGGTCGGTTGTTCTTCTTCTTCTTCCCTTCTTCTTCTTCTCCTCGGCGGCCACTGACTGAAAGAATGAAAGAAAGTGTTTTTTTTTTGGTTTTGTTTGAATGAAGACGTAAACTGGTGAAAGGGATTTAAATAACTCGCTACACGGTGTAGCGAGTTTAATGACAAACTCGCTACACCGTGTAGCGAGTTTATGTTAATTAAATGCCCTAATTAATATCCCAACGGTCAAACTTAATTACGTTAAACTCGCTATACGGTGTAGCGATTTTTGACCAACCCTAGTCAAACTCGCTACACGGTGTAGCGATTTTAAAAAAAAATGGACATTCCGGGCAATAGTTTGAACAGTAAGTCATTTTGGTAAATAAAAAAATAAAAAGGTATTATTTGAGAAAAAAATCTATATTTTTCTTCTTATTAATTTCTAAGTTTATAGAAAATATGAGAGGAAAGACAAAGATATTATTCTTGGGCAAATGGCAAGCATAAGGAATAATAGTATGGATCATCATAGGGATTTTATATATATATATATATATATATATATATATATTATATACTATACATGCATAAAAAGAAATTAAAATGCAACTAAGTTAAAAAGAAAAAAAATTATACCAGAAAGCAAGTAAATTTAAACTAAAAAGCAAGTAAAATAAAGATAGATATACCCCCACACTTGAGATAAACATTGTCCTCAATGTTTCAAGGAACAATGTCAATCTTGGGGGAGTAAAGAGAAACTTACTAAAATGGTGGCGGTGGTGGAAAGTTGTCCCAATGGCTTGTCCCATAATTGTAAACGTCAACAATTCTTCCTTGGACATGTTGAATTCGACCATCCATTTGGCCGAGTTGTTGAATAATTTGAGTGTTTTGTTCAAGCGGCCTTGTTGGACAAACAATTGATCAAACCTTTGGTAGAAATTGGGTGGCATTGGGGCTTGCATTTCTTCTTCTTCTTCTTCTTCTTCTTCTTCTTCTTGGTCTTCTACTTGGATAGCATTTGGAAATATCCAAGTCTCGGGTTCTCTTATTCGGACGGAGGGAAGATTGTTGTTTAGGAGCACAATGTAGGGCATTTTTCCCGCTCCTACTAACCAATTATACTCATTATTTCCCCTCTCCGAAATTAACTGCATAGTCCGAAGAGTTGGAATATCCAATTTTGTTGACCCTCTCACCTCAACCCAATCATCCGGAATCACAAAATCAAAATGCTTAGCAAATAAAGTAATAATTCCTCCAATATGAATTTCTCCGTTAAAGGTTGGAGAAACGATATCACCAATCAATTCAAAGAAGAAGTTGCAAATGTTCATCCTCCTACACTCCCAAACAAAACACCACAACAAAAGCAACTCCTTTCTATTTACCGTTCCCTTATCCTCCCTAGCAAAGACGGTACAAGCATAGATCCTATGCATGAGGCGGAGGGTTGGATGAATAATAGAGGAGGCTTTGGCACTTCGGGATTTGTAAGATGGAAGGCCGATTATTTGGTTCCAAAAGACATTCTCATTATATTCAACGGGCAAGTCGGAAAAAGATTCGGTACGGAAAGATATACCCAAAATTCTACTAACTTCAGCCCCGGTCAAATGAAGTTCCCTTCCGCTAAGGCGAAAGTCAATATGAAACTGATTAAATGTTCTCCCCGCTAATCTACAAGTCTCCTCTACAATCTTACTCTTCACCGTGCTAAAAAATTCTAGGGTAAGAATCTCATAAGTCTTCTCATGTTTTTGGAGAATTCTCTCGGATCTTAACCCCATATGAAGAGTTAAAACATCCCCATAGATTCCTAATGATCTTAGGGTAGGCCTATCAGGAAATTGGGTTGGCCTAATCCTTTTGGAACTTAAGGCAATGAAACGTGTCGTTTCCCTCGGGCTTCTGAAATCAATCTCCAATGTATTGAGGGTTGGATTAAAGCTAGAGGAAGAGGCTTGCTCCTTCCGGGATCTTTTTGTTACCCTCTCCGCAGCCTTTCCTTTTCCTTTGGTAGTCATTATATCCAAAACCCAAAAAAGTTGAAGGACAAGAGAAGTGAGAGAATTTTTACCCCAAGTAATCGATAAATGAACCCGAAATCCTTTGTTGCCCAGCCACAAATGTCCAAAAGCTTCCTTCTTGCACCTTAATTCGGAGTAATCCTTTAAATTTTTGAAATGGGTGAAGGTTTTTTTGGATTTTTGGAATTGGGGTTTTAGGAGGGTTTTTGGAGTGATTTTGATGGTGGAGAGGTGTTTGGCTGAGGGATTTTGTATGATTGAGGATGAATTTGTGGGTTAAAATGGTGGAGAAGAAGGTATTTAAGGTGGGTGGGGCGGAGGTATTGAGAAAGGTTGAAGAAGATGAAGTAAATGAGGGAGGAGAGGGAGAGAGGCGTGACTTTTGACTGAACCGACGCAGCTCCCTATGCGTTTTGCACGGCCGTGTCAAGGGACTTGCACGGCCGCTCCCCTTTGCTAAGTTGACTCAACCTGACTCGATATGAACTGCACGTCGGCTCCATCTCTGCTGCACGGCCTTGCTAACCAATGTTCACCACTTTTATTTTTTTCTTTTTTTCTTATTTTTTTGTATACCTATAAAACCAAGTTAGCACAATAATAATAAGGATAAAAAATAAAATAAAAATAAAGTAAAATATAAAGAAAAATAAAATAAAATAAAATAAAACGAAAAGTAATCAGTCGGTTACCATCCCGATGATGCTTGTTTTAGGTCCTTAGCTTGACCCCTTTCCGGTAGTAGGAGATGTGTGATATTTAGTTGGCCTTTTGTCATTGACAATTTGTCAATGCATCCCTTCCGGAGTAATCAATATCTTTTGCGGTAGACATTTTTTCCAACTCGACTTCTTTGGTAGAACAAGTGACCTATAGTCTTTGCACTTTTGAAAATTCGAAGTGACTTCCTTCTTTGTTCTTTTTGATTTTTCCACTGCATTGTTAGTTTCGGGACAAGCAAAAATATCTATTGCATCAATATTATCATTGCAAATCAAAGGTTCAATATTTATGGGATCATTTTCTATTTCTTCCTTTGATTGCGATTCCTCACCCATCTCGTATTCTTCACTCGGGGTGTAGGTCTCAAAATAGGGATCCTCGAGATCTGATCTATTCATACTGAATTCGACTTTTTCTTTCCCCACATTTAGGGAAAAGGTGCCATTTTTCACATCTATAATTTCCCCCGCAGTGGCAAGAAATGGCCTTCCTAGAATGACGGGAATTTGATGATCTTCCGCCATATCAAGGATCACAAAGTCGACAGGAATGATCAAATTCCCTACCTGACATGGCATGTTTTCCATAATACCAACAGGGTATTGAACGGAACGGTCTGCCAATTGGAGAGTTATGGTTGTGGGTTTGAGTTCCCCTATATCAAGTCTCTCACTAACCGATATTGGCATTAAACTTACATTAGCTCCTAAGTCAAGGACAACGTTATCAATGTTGATTCTTCCAACACAACAAGGAATAGTAAATGTACCCGGATCCTTTAATTTTGGAGGATTTTTATTTTGTAAGACAGCGCTCACTTCCTTCGCCAACATAACATTTTCATTTTCTCCTAGCCTTTCTTTTTCAAAAATTAATTTTTTCAAAGGTTTAACGGCTAAAGGCATATCTTCAAGTTTTTTGAAATATGGAATGTTGACATTAATGGCATCTAGGTTTTCAAGGAATTCATCATAATCCTTGTCTTCTTTCCTAGGGGATTCCGTCCCCAAATCAGTCTCAATCATTGATGGAATTGGACTATAATCAATATTTCTAGGGCATTCATTTATCTTTTCTTGCTCATTCCTAGTTTTTACCACGTTCACATGCTCATTTGGCCTTTGAGGTTGACCGGGAAGACTCCCTTGTGGCCTACTCGTTGGAATAGCCTGTTGAGCTTGTTGAGTTTCTAGCATCTTATTATGCGCTGCTAAGTTATCAAACCTAGCATTTAGAAGTTTAAAGCATTCCCTAAATTCATTATTGACCTTTTCTTGAGAATTTTTATTTTCCACTACGAAATCCATTAAAAGATCCAATTTTGATTTAGGGGGGAAGGTACTTGCATTGTTATTGAAATTCTTAGGTGCAAATCCCGGAGGTTGTGTAGATGGTTGCGGGTTTAGAACGTTGTTATTCTTATAGGAGAAGTTGGGGTGATTCCTCCACTCAGGATTGTATGTATTAGAATACATCCCCCCCTTCTGTCCAAAAGAATTTACAAAGTTCACTTGATCATTAGAAGTAACGTCAAGTAACTTGCAGTTATCCGTACCCGCATAGATCACATAAAACATTACATTAGCCACGGGATTGACATTAAGATTTTCAAATTTTTTCAAAAGTATGTCAACCTTAGAAGAGAGAAGAGTAACTGCATCAACATTATATTTACCAGGCGTACCTTGTTGTTGCTCCCTCTCATTTGACCATTGGTAATGGTTCAATGCAATATTTTCGATGAGATCATATGCCTCATCGACTCCCTTATTCATCAATGCTCCTCCTGCAGAGGCATCAATGGTCTCTCTTGTCTTGAATATGAGACCGTTGTAGAAGGAGTGAACAATCAACCACTTTTCGAGCCCGTGGTGGGGGCACATTATGAGAAGTTCCTTGAACCGCTCCCATGCGTCATACAAAGTTTCACTATCTGTTTGGCAGAAGTTAGTGATCTTTGTGCGTATTTGGGCTGTTTTGCTCGGTTGGAAAAATCGACCAAGGAATGCTTCTTGAATTTGGTCCCATGTTATCAATGAATTTTGGGGGACCGAATTCAACCATTGCTTCGCCTTATCCTTAAGAGAGAAAGGAAAAAGGCGCATCTGAATCGCTTCCGGGGTAACATTTTGAATACATGTGGTAACACAATATTCAAGGAATGTTTGAATGTGGAGATGAGGATCTTCGAAAGCGGTGCCGCTATATTGGTTATTCATAACCATATGCAAAAGCTGCGACTTTATCTCAAAGTGTGCCGCTCTGGCATTCGACACAACTATAGGGAATCTAGTTCCCGGGGTACTTGGATTTACAAAGTCCCGTAGGGTCCTAGCTGGTGTCTGTGGATCTCCTTCCGCCATATGTTTGCTTAGTGTCTCTTTAAATTTTCTTAGCCTTTCGTGAAAGCTTCATTCGGGTTCTGGATCAAAATTGTCAAAGAATGTCTGAGCTCGTTTCATACACTATAAGAAAAACACTCAAAGAGAGATTAAACGTAACAATTTATCGGAAGTAAAGACAAAACAATATGAAAATAAAACAAAACAAAAAATTATGTAGTAAAGACAAAAACTAAAAGTAAACCGTTGTCCTCGGCAACGGCGCCAAAAACTTGTTGAGGTCGAAACCTAACGGTTTATTTAATATCCGCAAGCGCATGGGCTATTGCAATATAGCGGGTGAAAGTACGGGTCGATCCCACAGAACACGATTTACTTAGGAATTATTTTTGTCTTTATTAAAATTATAGAATAGATTGGGGGAGATAAAGATTAGTTTTGGAAATAGAAAGAAATATATAAAGAAAATACTTTAAAAACTTTATATAACGAAGCATTCTCGGGATTGGAAATCATACACATAATTTGTTCATCAAATAGTATTGTCTTAGGAAATAAAGGTTTTCATAAAAATCAAGGATGGTATGTTAGGCCTATACTACTTCGGGTTAAGACAGTAGCGTTTGTATTCTTCACTAATTATGTCATAACTGTTTGAGATTTCTGTTTATGGTACTCCCGCCCTATCACAAACGGGCATTCCGGCTTATATCTAGCTGACCATAATTAGTAAGAATCCATTAGGAACGAGAGTCAACATACTTTCCATTAAAGGAACATCCCTAGGCTGTTGAACTACTTTCGTGATCAATGGAACCCAGTTTCTTTATATGGTTCCGTCAATCGAGATTTTCCGCTAGGTACTTCTCTCAATTGACTGAATCATACAAGTTGGACGTCTTCAAAATGTAAGACATTTAGAGATTAATATAAAGAAATTGTTTAGATGAAGATAGAAGACAAGACTTTCACATTTTAAGATGATGAACGGTTATGCTTTGAGTTTCCAACCCCAAGAATAAGGGGGATTACTCACTAGCCATGTAAAACAGATAAGCAATTATAATAAAGAATAGAGTAAGAGAAACCTATAATGAAATAGAAGATGAATGGCTGGAAATAATGCTTCACTTTATTGCTTCTTTTCCAAAGTAACTTCAAGAACAAATGTAGACTTCAATCTTCAAAGGATCTTTGAAAATCAATGTAATAAGTATTTGTATCTACAATTTCTAACAATCTCTGATGAAAATACTATGAAAATTCAGTATATTTTTGATATCTAAGACTGAGTACAATGGGTCTTTTTATAATTGGGAGGAAATCTTCAAGAAGGTGCCTTAAAAAGGTGCCTTTTAAATCTGCAGACGCGACTTGCACGGCCGAGTCAAGGGAGTTGCACGGCCCTGTCCCCTTGGCGCCAGTTTTGAATTTGAGTTTGGACATCTTGCACGGCCGCTCCACTTTAAGCTGCACAGCCGCTCCACAGGTTAACACGGCCAAGCATTTCTCAAGACATGGCCACTCTGAGCTTTGGGGCCAAAAATGGCCTGAAAATGGCCAAGTACACGGCCGCTCCATCTTGGCTGCACGGCCGCTCCATCTGAATTTTTGCTTGTGTGTTTGTTTTGTTTGTTGTTCCTCCATGTCTTTGCATCAAAAGTGTCCAAGCATCTTTTTGATCATAAAATAGACTCCAAAACATGTCTAAAATGCATAG